>JADLZK010011455.1:0-198637 GCA_015847255.1 Hyparrhenia diplandra | reverse complement strand
GTCCAGTTCCTGTCACCTCCTTGCCCTCCACCGTGTTTAGAGCTGAGCATTTTCGCCGGTCAAAAACCTCGCTATTTCAGTCGAAAAATCTTGCCCATGACGCCCCACCGCCGCCGGGTTAGCTTTTTCGGTCGGGCTCGCCGCACTCCGGCTTGGGTGGGCTGACCAGCATTTTACACCACAAAAATAGCTAGAAATGTATTTCGGCCCGAGTTCGGGAGCCAAGAAAAAATTTTACCTTCAAAATCTACACTTGAGGCCATGTCAGTAAGGTTCGTGGGCGGGCCAAAACCCGTCGGGCTCGGGCCGGGCCGGGCTAGGTTTTGCTCAGGTATAACAGCGTTGTTCCCTCATCGCCAGGCGCCCATTGCTCCTCCCTGGTCCACGGCTTCCTCCCCTGCTCTTCCCCCATCGATGACGTCCTATTCTACGCACACCGACGGCGGTGGCTATGGCGGATAGCTGCACAACACGATTCTTGCTCCCCACCGCCTCGGTTTTGGTCCTCGCCGGCTGCTAAGCGTGGCTTCGCGCCGCGCCCCGACATCACTGTTGGCACTACTCCACCCTGCGCCGCTCACCGTGCTTGCTTTCTACGTCAATGGCGATGTCACGGCTTCATCGAGTGCAAGGATGCGGCCAAGCTCATCATGCTGCGTGTGTGGGAGTCCCGAGGCCAAGCTCGTCATGCTCGGGGCGACTGTGTCATCCTCGGCGTTCTGATTCGCTGACCAATTTTAAGCTTGTCCCGTTATTCTTGCATTATTTTAAAAATCACTAAAAATTTAAACTTTTTATAATTAACCACTAAAAAATGACTAATTTATTTTCCGCTGAACCAAAAAAGCTTGTTTTCCAAAACTTCACGTATTAAATTCACCATATAGATTTATTTAGGATATATGTTTAATTGCTTGTTGCATGATTGGTTGTTGAGCTAAATTTTACTTTGGCACTAAATAATAATTATTCATTATCAAAACACCCCACCAAATATTCCTCCTCGATCTTTCCCCTTGACCCTCTCCTTTATTTACCAACCACCACATCTCCAACAATTTTCAAATCCAATTCCACATAATTGTGCTTAATTAATTACTCTGGAAAATAAAAAGGGTCTCTTATATTTATATACAAATAATATATGGATATATACCCATATAAATACATACGTGGATACGTGTACATGAATAAATATAGACGTGTGAGTTGTATTCCAATATATCTATACCTACTAATAAATAAGAAATTTCCCATTCACCTTTTGATTTCCCTTTTTTTCTCCCTGCCCGTGAGTCCGGTGAAAATAGAGTCCGGTGCAAATATGAAGAAGCCAACGCTATGCACACACAGCGAATCCTACGGTTCCTAACAGAGCGTCGTCGAACAGGCTCCGACCCCTCCTTCTCCGCATCAGGTGTTCATCGTCGACGCCGCTGCCTGCGCCCTGTAGCGTGCGGCCAAGGACGAAGGTGCGCGACGAAGCAAGGCCAAGGCAAAGGTCAGCGACAGAACACATTCACGCAAGGCAGCCGCAAGGACGCAGCAGCAGGGCGTACCAGATCTTCGTGGGTCTCTACGTGTGCACCTACGTTTTTTTTTTTTTTTTTTTTTTTTTTTGCGAAACGCCTACGTCTTCTCAAGGACAGGGAGCTCATCGTTGGGAATGGGAACTGGCTCTCGAGAGGGCTTCGTTGATACGGTAGGTGAGTTCATCACAGCTCAAACTTGGTGAAGATGTACTAGAGATACTCAGTGACAATCCTACAAAAATTTAGCTCTTGATCTTATTAGAATATAAAAATTCTACCTCAGAGTACTCATCCCTCATGGTACCTCAATATTTCACATCACTCATCCCTCACGCTCTTTCCCTCTATCAGTCTCATGACCTATGTTCTCTCCCTTTCATGACCTCGTTCGTGCTCAAGCACCTCCTAGAGCGCTTCACCAAGCCAAGAAGGAATAGGGAAGGAGGAGGCCAAGGAAGAGATTTAAAACTTTTGACACAGTTTAGTCAAAGACCAGATGGACTATCTATTGGGGTATGCACCAAATCATCCCTCTCTATTGGAGAGAATGTTTGATGGACTCATCCGTTTGTATTGGAGAGAATGATCAATAGACTATACGGTGTAGGGATGGACCATCTGTCAAGGTGATTGTGCTCTTGGCGAAACATGACTAAGTGTGAGATCTAACTGACTGTCTGTCTAATCAACAAAAGATTCTAGTATTGTGTGACATCTTTAGAATGCCCTGCTAAGTGATTTCATGGTGGCCAAGGGCTTGTGTGGTCCTTGCCTGCGTGCGAGGCTTTGTAGGAGGGTTTCTGTAGGAGTGATTTCATTGGTGCATTATGCCCTTCTAGCCTAGGTCAAGATTTGAGCTATTGTAGTGATTTCTAGCCATGAACTACCGACATTGGTCTTGATCAAAAGAGAGTTGAGATCTTTTGTGGAGTTATGTTTAGAGTACAAATAGCTACATTGGTGCTCAAATAGCTACATTCGGTAGGTCTGTGACTGATGTTTAGTGTTTTAGATAGCTACATGACTTTTGCTCAAACAGCTACATTTGTGGAGTTTGAGATGAAAAAAGAGAGTTTGAGATCGAATAGCTCAAATCACCACAAAACTAGCTAGCTACATTGATGCATTATGCATGACTTTTGTGGAGTTGCGCCATGTCATCCGACACGCGTCTAGGACCTACCGAAATTAAGTTTGGGTGCTCTTTAATTTAAAATGTTACTTTTTTTTGGCTACCACGCAGTGTTTCTGATTGGGCTGGCCACAATGGATGAGTCCATCCTAACAGGACCGCCAGCTGCTGTGGGCTGGGCCCTTAGTTACTAAGTTGAAAGCAGAAGTGGAAGAAATTAAATAATGAAAAGGAAAAAGTCCAGATTCCTCCATCAACTCTCACGAAAGTTCATTTTTCCTCCCTTAAGCGTCAAAACCGGACAAATCATCTCTCTCAACTTTTCAAACCATGCAAATTACCTCCCTCGAACGGTTTTAAGGATAGTATTGCTACAGTAACTGCCTTTTTCTTTTTTTAAAAAAATCTGGTTGAATCATTGAAAAATCATAGTAAATCATAGAAAAATCATAAAATGAAAAATCTAATTTTGTTGGACTCCACATGATTAGATCTACACAGTAAATATATAATATGATATACTTTAATATAAAGTTTTTTCTACGAAAAGTTTTGTCTTTTCTTTTTTTATTTATTTGGATGAATCTTTAAAAAATCATAGCAAATCACAGAACAATCATAAAATAGAAAATCCAAGTTGGTTAGATTCTACATGAGTAGATCTACACACACTGAATATATAATATGGTATGCTTTAATACAAAAAAATAATTATTGAAATTGCAGCTACAAATTATTTCAATAAATTACACAAAAGTATAGATCTAAATCTACAATAAAAATTTTATACTGAAGCATACCATATTATATATTCACTATGTGGAGTCTAACAAAATTAGAATTCTCATTTTATAATTTTTCGTGACTTACTATGATTTTTCAAAGATTCAACAAGAATTTTTTTTAAAAGGAAAAGGCAAACCGTGGTTATTGTAGCAATACCGCCCTCAAAACCGCCGAGGGAGATAATTTGCATGGTTTGACAAGTTGAGGGAGGTGATTTGTCCGGTTTTGGCGTCGATGGAGGAAAAGTGAACTTTGATAGTTGAGGGAGGAATTCAGACTTTTTCCTAATGAAAACAAGGAAGATTAGTGTTGAATGTTGCTTATAATTCTTTCCTGGTTCTCACTACATTTGAATTCGGCACTGCCAGACGTCTTTCTTTATAGAAAAAGAATATATTAATTCCCTAACCTATCAATTAATGTATGTATATAGCTATTTTTTTATTACAAATCGGACACTACCAACCAAGCAAACACTGTGCCAACACAAAGTTTTGATCCAAGACAATAGAAGTTTTGAAACTTAACATTTAGAAAACAATTATTATATCAATAAATCTCCAGTCGTGCCTAGCAAACACTGTGCTGGACATGTAAATGGGAAAATTAAAAGAACAAAAAAAGAAATCTAGTGAAGCGCGAAAGCGAAAAGCCGCCCCCACTACCTACACCTCCGCACTACTGCTGCTGTCCCAGTCCCAGTCCCATGATCGATAAGGCGGTTGCAGCACCACATTACGTGCTCCACTTGTGGGTGGAATCACTTCCGATCCGTCAGTAGTGCATGCCCCGATCAGCATATCATCGATCCATCCATCCCAGTGCAATTGCAACCTCGACCTGTCGTACGTGTTGGGTCGATCGATCTGGTAACAAGATCACACTCATTATTGCCAATGCCACATGGTCTTATGATCTCCAAGGGATGGTACGGTGACGACCGACCGACCTGCCTGCTTGTCTCCGTTGTCGCCTTGCCGAAAAAGCCAGTAGCCGATCCACGGATCGATCGGACTTAACACACAGATCGATCGATCGACAGTTCGACATTCTTCTTCTCTCAGTGGGCATGCATGCAGTTCGATCGTGTCCAGCTGCTGACGAACGAACTGGATCGGATCGATGTGGTAGTGTTCGTTGTTGGTGCGCATGCTTGTGCTGTCGTCGTCTTCGCCGGCCGGCCATAGTATGCCGTAGAGGTACGCACGCATGCCATGGCCCATGGACTTGTCTTCCAGCTGTGCCTGTCTCGCGTGACTTCTCTCTCGATCGTCTCTTGTACGTGTTCTGGCGATCGATCGAGTGGCAATGCGGTGCCGTTTCTAGTACGCGCGCGGCTAGCATTGCATGCGTCGCTTTTCGTGGACTGGCGAGCGTCGTGGCCACGCATACAAGTGGCATAAATGGCAAAATTGGCAATGGCACGCCGGCCGCACGCATGTAGAACATGGCATGCGTCTTCAATTCTGACTTGTATGATTTTGGAGCGTCGTCTCTATGCCTTTTCACAACTCAGAAGTGGCACTGGCACGCATGGATATGGATGGCTAGCTTCCGGATAACTGCATGCGCGCGTATGACGGCAGCCAGCGTTTGGTAGGGAAATGGGCACAGGAAAGAAAGGGAAAAGAAGAAAAACAAAGGTCATCACTGCATGCGCCACATCCTGTGATAAAAACGAGGGACACGGTTCAACCAGGGAGCCAGCCGTGCAGCATGCATTCCGGAACAGTTGGTGGGTTGCGCGGAAAGGATAGAAGCGGTGAACGCGAGATCTCTTTAAGTTGACTAGAAGCATTTTAGTCGGCGAGCCATTACCAATTCTGTACTACTAGCGTAAGAGGTTGTTTTATTAGTATAAAGGACATGCAAAAAGGACGATCGGATGTGTGATGACGGTGTCATGACGCACGCATCGCCCCATGCACGTTTCTGTACCCACAGATATACGGAGAGGGAGTGCTCCGTGACGGATCCAGGGGGTGCAGCCCCGTGAGCCTGATTTTTACAACAAAATCACTGTAGCCAATTATCAACGAGGTGTCCCATCCTGGATCCGCCCTCGGTGGGGCCCACTTACGTTCAGACGATATTGGCGGAGATATTGTCGAGTTCCGGCCAGATTGGGCCGGAATTGACATGTCGGCAACGATCTTGTCGGCGATGAAAGGTGGCGTGGGCGGTGGTGATGGCGGCGATTGGCGGTGAGTGGCGTAGATTGATGACGATAGCGAGGTAGCGGGGGAGAGAGGGAAGGGAGGGCGTGGCTGGTGGAGGGGCGGCGCGTGGGCGGCGCTGCCGCGCCAGAACGGCGGCGCTGTCGGGCGTGGAGGGCGCCAGCGGCGCACGACGACGGCGTTGTGGCAGCGGCGTGCGGCGGTGGTGGAGGCGGCGCGCGGAGAAGGGAAAGAGAGAGAGCCTAGAGCGAGAGCCGTTGGGAGTTACCCCTTTAATTTATTTTTTTAAGATTCAACCGACTACATGCCCCTTATATTTATAGTCCGGGGAGACTTGCATGCTAAGAAAGATCTAGAGGTTTCCATATAGATTGGAATTCCTCTTTTACAAGCAACCTATTTATTCCCTATTTTATTCCTATCTTTATTCCTTAAATATTCCTTACTTAATTGCGAAGCAATTGACGTGGCGCGTTCACGGCGGCGGTGGCGGCGGCCCGGGAGGGGCGCGCTAGGCCTTGGGCCCTAGTCGGCGGCGGTTCCCCCCTTGTTGGGCCCTATTCCGGCGATCTCGTTTTGGGTCATAACATTTCTCCCCCCGACATTGACAACGTGTCCTCGCTATTTGCCGTACGCACCTATTGTCGTTGTTGATGAGCTGGACGAAGATGGAGATGGTGATGTTGTAGCTGAATGGATGTCGTGCGAATGGCCCGGCGTCGGGGGCTTATCAATCTCTTCGAGTGGAGTCCAAGCTGGTGCAGTCATCTGGAACTTTATGATTTCGGCAAGGCCATGTAGCTTGTGATCCGTTGAAGTAGCAAGTTGAGTTGGAACGAGAGCCTCCGGGGTTGTGACGAGGTTGGCTATGTAGGGGTTGATATGGGTGGTATGTACCTCTTGTCGTCGTCGGTAAAGGCCCCAAGTCGAGACTTGTTGAAGATGGAAGTGTCGATCTTAGGAGCGAGTTGGGTTGCCATGCTCCGTATGTAGGGCGCCTCGGGTGTATTGCAGCCCACGGCTTGTTGGC
Source organism: Hyparrhenia diplandra (assembly GCA_015847255.1). Classification (NCBI taxonomy): domain Eukaryota; kingdom Viridiplantae; phylum Streptophyta; class Magnoliopsida; order Poales; family Poaceae; genus Hyparrhenia; species Hyparrhenia diplandra. The sequence goes on along the minus strand of JADLZK010011455.1, from coordinate 191,980 downwards.
GTAGTCGTCTCGGACATAGATGTCGTTGAGGAACATCGAGTCCATAGGTACGGCTCGGAGTTGTCCTGGCTGCCAAAGCCGCATAGGCGACGTCGCGATGGTGGTTGGTGTCGCCGTTGAAGGGCGTCCCAAAACCGCGAGTGGGGCACCATGGTATGTTGTCTCCATTCTCCGGCGTCATCTTGGTGAAGCGGAGGAGCCAAAGAAAGAGGGGTGCTGTTCTCATCGGTTGGGCGGCGGCGTGCACGATCTTTCGCCGGCATGGTGCCGATGGTGTTGCCTTTATCATCCGTAGCTTGATTGATGGTGTTCTCTACCATTGTTGATGTCGGCGGGATGTCCAGCAGGTGTAGCGGTTATGTCGTCGTCAAAGGTCGGCGAGTGAGCGACCGTCTTCTTGGTGGCGCCCGGGGCGTCGGTGTTCTTATCGGCCGTGGGCGCCCATGCGAGAATGTCGTGGTTGCCGGTGTCGAGGTTGACCGCGCGAGGGTCGTCGTGGTTCATTCCCTTGTAGTTGTTGTCGATGGTAGGCATGGCGGCGTGGTCGGCGTCGGGAGGAACGTCATTGGCGTTGGCGTCCTTGAGGACGTCGTTGCCGCTCATGGCGCCCATGGTAGCGTCCTCGTCGTTGGCGATGTATGTCGTCGATGCCGCAAGCATTGTGGCTAGCGGCGTTAATGGCGAAAGTCGGGGATGTCGTTGGCCTTCGAGGGGGTGTCGTTGTTCTCGTCGATGATGCCTGCGTGTCGAAGAGCGTCTTGGTTGACGCCGTCGGCGACATCGTTGGAGCATGGGTGATAGAGGTAGAAGCTCCTTGTTGATTGGGATGGACTTGCCCGGTGACGTGGAGCGTGTGATGTCCTGGTCGGTGAAGTTGTTGTCGTTGTTGTTCATGTCGCCGTTGTTGTCGGGATGTCGTGGACGTCGGGGTTGAGATTGGCGGCGTCGGCCGCCGACGTCGCGGCGACGTCGTTGAGTCGCCCTTGTTGGCACTCCGGATGTTCCCAATATCAAAGATGATGTTGGTAGTGACCGGAGAACTTATCTCGTGCCATTGTAGTAGCCGTGAGAGGTCGGCCTAGTTGGGTAGGCTTTTTCGTCGAACAACCGGTGGGCGTCGGTGGTAGCCTCCGGTTACGATCCGATCCGGATAGCAACAATGGGGGCGCCATGGGGTGGACGTGCGGTGCTTGCCGTGGAGGGGACGGCGTCGGGGCGCCTCGAGACACCGTTGTTGTCGGTGGCGTCCATGGTAGTAGCGTCGTCGAGGGAGTCGCCCAGCGCCATGACCCGAGCTGCGGCGTTGCCGCCAGCGTGTGTCGTTGATGTTGGCGTCGCCCGTAGGGTTGTCGTCCTTGGTGGTTGTCGTGAGCCGGCTGGTCGAGCTTCTCCGGGAGGGCGGTGATGTTGGCTCGCATCTCCTTCACGAGACAAACAAACTCGCAGGATCTCCATCCGAGGCTCGGCGATCTTGTGGTTGTCCATCCGATCTTGGCGTTGGTGGTGGTCGGAAGCCGCCGGTGGTGGGAATCGCCCCGGTCTCCGGATACGGTATTTGTCGCCGATTCGCTAGATTGGGCGAATTGACATGTCGACGGCGATCTTGTCGGCGATGAAGGTGAGGTAGGCGGTGGTGATGACGACGATTGGCGGTGAGGTGACGTGAGATTGATGACGATAGCGAGGTAGCGGGGGAGAGAGGAAGGGAGGGGGCGGCGTGGCCGGTGGAGGAGGCGGCGTGGGGTGGCGGCGGCCGCCGCGCCCAGAATCGGGCGGCCCGGCGGCGTGGTGGAGCCCCGGCCGGCAGACGGCCGGGCGCTGTGGCAGCGGGCGTGCGGCGGTGGTGGAGGAGGCGACGCGTTGCGGCGCGGAGAAGGGAAAGAGAGAGAGCCTAGAGTCGGGAGAGAGCCGTTGAGAGTTACCACTTTAATTTATTTCTTTTTAAGATTCAACCGACTACATGCCCTTTTGTATTTATAGTCCGAGGGAGACTTGCATGCTAAGAAAGATCTAGAGGTTTCCATATAGATTGGAATTCCTCTTTTACAAGCAACCTATTTATTCCCTATTTTATTCCTATCTTTATTCCTTAAATATTCCTTACTTAATTGCGAAGCAATTGACGTGGCGCGTTCTGGTTTAGGACGATGGCGGCGACCGGCACCAGCAATGAGTTGAAACTACTCCATACAACAGCTTTGCCTGATAAATAAGGAATGTATAATTAAATACTAAGAACTGCCACCTTTGAATTATACATATTTCTTGAGTGCATTTTTAATTGCGAATTGGCTTGTAGTCCAATGGTAGGACGGTCGATGGGGACGCTACCCACCGGGGTTCAAATCCTGGGTGCTCAGACCTTTCCCCGGGATGTTTCCCGAGTTTTTCGGCGTTATGCATTAAGTGGTAAACGACGTTCCGTCGGCAACGAGACCCCAATGGTGACCGAGAACCTTCAGATCTGCCGGGTGCTTAGTCCTTTCGGAGGTGCTTATATGGGTAGGGTTTTGCGTACGTGTGTTCATATGGGTGAGTGTGCGTGCGTGTTGTGGCGTCTGCATTGTCTTGTGTCATTCTCAAAAAAAAAAAAAAAAAAAAGAGTGGATTTTTAATTGTATGATTGAGATGGCAGTACAGCAGTACCAGCGATATCGCTGACCCGGATACCAGCCGTCGGTCGTATCCTTGTCCTTGTGCCAATTTCTAGATATGTACATCATTCCAGTCATACCCTACGTGTCAACTACAAAGTTCAGATCGTTCGTCCACCAAAAAAAAAAAAAAAAATGGAAAGAACGAAAGAAAGAGAAAGAGGAGATCATGACGCCACATGATCAATTCCTTAGTCAAATAACACACACGGACAGGGATCGTGCTCGAGCGTACTCCTTGGAAATATATATATAGACTATATGTAAAGTATGTAAATATTGACAAAAGGGCCCAGATGCATGTGGCAAACTAGTGAACGCAGACATTCAAATCCTATGTTCTAAATCCTATGTGAGAGAGAGGAGTTTGTATATCAATATTAATATTAATATTAATTATATACTCTGTCTTTGCAATAAAGCAATCGAAACACAAAAAGATTTTGCTCGAACGCAAAATTATTATCAACATTCAGGAATGACGGCAGAGAGGTTTGTCGTCCTACCACTTTTTGCCAAAATGATATGCTTTTTCCATTGGGTACAAGCAACAATAAGAAAATTAAAAAGCCGTGCAAGTGATACTAGTGACATCCTAATCTGCTACTAGGTCAAAGAAAAGAGCCAGTTGCTTTCTCTTTCTGGACCGCATGTGTCATGTGTGTACGACATTTGATCGGTGACCATCAACGTCACGCACGGGAGTCCTGTGACTGATGATGGTCTGACCAATCTCATTCATTCGGTTGCTGCAAGTTGGGCACAAGACTTTGACCCTCTTGGATCTACCTTTCCTTTTCGAGAAACCCAGCTCCTCAATACTCTTTTGTACTCAAAAAAAACAACGTTTACACGATAGGGTCTCCAAAACACTACTTTAACCTCTTATTATTCTAAAAATATTTATGAAAAAAAAATGATATATGTATACTTTTGTTAAAGTATTTTTCAAGAAAAATTTATTTATATAGTTTTCACATTTGCAAACTCAAAAACTTAAAAGTCAAAACATCAAGTTTTATGAGTACGGAGGGAGTAATGCGACATTGTTCGCGACGGATTGAAATGGCATAGGAACTGTTAGGCCGGGAATGAGTCCAAGGGATTCACTTACCCCAGTCGTTTCCGCCGGATCTCAAGAGGTGTGGAAGAAATTCGGACCTTTTGGTATATAAAATGGGCGAGATTCAAACCAGACCGAGATCAATCCGCCCGGTACTATTGCTTGCCCGGACTCAAAACTAGGCCAAATCGATCCATCTGGAGAACGGAGCTACTCCAAGCTAACAAAACAAGGTCTACATATGTGAAAAGAACGATAGTCTAAACTATAAAAGCTTTTCAATTGTCTAAACTTAACTAAATTTATAAATAAGAATATTAATATATAAAAGAAATTACGAAAATATATTGTACAATGTACTTACTTAGCCCATTTTAAGTGTTACTAATTTTATAAAAAATGTTAGTTTAAACCGTTACAACGTAGCGAATGATTACCATTTGAAATAGCTAAACTAAAACTTCTTGAAAAACAGCTTCAAATTAAACTAAGTAGAATTGAAGGGCACTGCACCAATCCAAGCTGAAGTTCATCCCAAACTTGTACTTGTCAAAGACCTGTTCCACCACTTGATTCCAATGCTGATCCACTTTTGGTTTTTAGTCTTCAGTTTGGTTGCCACTAGTCAGAACCCTCTAGCCATCTTCTTCAGCTCCACTATTTTTCTTCCAGCAACGTCTGTTTGTCTACCTATACGGAATTAGGCAATTCTATGGCTACTAGTATCCATCTCCCTTTTTTGGCATTAACTTTCCATGTGGAAACATATCCTTATCCACGAGTATAATAATTTATAATTAATGGAGCATGGACCAACTAGTGCAATATATGGACGTGGCCATCATCACTCTCCCATTATTAAATACTAATATAATAACTTGATCCGGTCGTGATTTCCATGTTAACCATTGGCCATCTCTCCACCTGGAGATAGCAACATAGTAATATGCATATTATTTATATTTTTAATTTGGGTATCAAAGCAGAGATGCGCGTGTACTCCACTAAACTAAGGTTAATTATGCTGACGTGTCCTCCCATGATTTCGTACACGCCACCTCCCGTGATCCCGTGATCCCGTGTACCAGCCCCACAAGACCCCGCCCATCATTTGCGCCAAGATCAAGGCTTCTGGTGTCCTTTTCCCTTTTTCTATACTGTAATAATCTAGTGCCATTTTTGCAGGTAGAGTTGTCTATATGACTTTCTATTTGAAAAACTCTTCTGTACCTGATATAAGTAGTACCTCTCCTCCGTTTCAATTATAATGTTTGACTTTAACAATAAGTTTGACCACTCATCTTAGTTTAAAAATTTGGCAAAAATCACTTATTTTATCGTGGTCTGATTTATTAATAAAAGTTATTCAAGAGTGACTTAAATTTGACTATGTTTACATAATTTTTTTAGGTTAGATGAGCGGTTAAACTTAGGGTTAAAAAACGTCAAACGTCTTATAATTTAGGACGAAGGAAGTAATAAAGTTGGCATGTACAGTATTATTGAAGATTGATAGTTTCACTACTCCACAATAAAAAAGAGTGGATCATAGCTTAGGTGCTAGTGGATGGCTGTTTCTAGACAAAATCCAGACTAAACTTTAATTGGCTCTTGGTACAAAAAAATGATTTTTAGGAGACAGGCTCCCCGGTTAATAGAGACAGATATATTGAAAATGTCTCCGTAAATTGTTGGACGATCTCCAGAAAAATCAATGTCCACATACAAAAGGTGTGTGTCAGGCGGCTGCCTTTGAAAATCATCAATTAATTAAGAAATGTGGCCATCTTATGATTCCTCTGTCTCCGAATATTTTAATAGAGACGGACATTCTAAATGTCTATCTCTAAAAATCGGTTTGTAGAAGCAAGCAGAAATATATGTTAATCTCACCAATTGATTTACTAAAATGCATAGTAGAAATTCCTAAAAAATAATGCATCATAGATGAGTTTTCACTAGACGCGCCTATTAGTGACGAAGCTTAAAATAATTTTAGGTGGGGCTGAAACAATAGAGATGTTCATTTGCATGAATATTTAATGGTGATTTTTATTTTTGCTATAGTAATTAACCTTGATTAGGGAACTGTAGGGTGGCTAGAGCCCTACTAGCCCGGGTGCTAGCTCCGTCGCTGGGCTATGATTAGATATCAGAGACATGTTTGTTTTCGTGTCACTAATTGGGTGCTTTCTTTGTTCTGCTAATTTGGCATATATGGTGATGAACTAGTTAGGACACAGTGGGCTGAAAAAAGTAGGCTCTCTTGTCTTATGTACATAACCACTTTATATACATAATTTGTCTTGTCACGAAAGTTAACCACTTTATATAAACATAATTTGTCACATTAGCACCTGGTAACCACTTTATATGCATAATTTTTCTTGTCTTGTATAATTATTTTCAGTCACATGATCATTTTTTCTTAGAGAATCCCATTACACAGAGAATCAGAGGAAAAATGAGCTCTACCACTTAGAAGTTTTGAAAATAAAATTAGACTAGGTTAGTTAGCTCGTCAGACGTAATTAAGTCCAGGTTAGCATCTTGGTCATATATATAATCCGGAAGAAGAGAGAGGAGGAGGTCTTGTAACTTGACACTTTAAAATTAGCATCCCTTTATTCATTCATCTCATATTATTGTACAAGAAGAAGCAAGAAGAAGCGTAATCAATTTCTCTTTGTCGAACAACTAAGAATCATCCAGCCAGTGGAAGTAAAACAACTCAAACAAACTACTAGTCGTCACTTGTGTAGACGAAGGGCGAAAAATGAAGGACCTCAACAATCAATAATCAATATATTTTCTGGCAGCAATGGTATGGTCGTTGAAGAGAAAGGAATAAAGTCATCCACGCTTCTAGGCGCCGTTCATGAGCGGTTTCTTCATCTCCCACGCAGTCAGGCTCGACACTTTGACGTCCACCTCACCGTTGTTGAAAACGTAGAGGTGAGCGTCCTTTCCAATGGCGATGGATGGGTAGACCCGTGACAGGATGCACGTCCTGCCTCCTGCCCCGAAGCTTTCCACCACGGACCGATCGATCTGCATATAGATAGATAAGGATCAGTCAAGTGATAAGTCATCGTCGTAATCTGATTGCTTGACAGTGCACAACAGTAGTCAAAAACGGTGACATTTGCTTCTCAAACATTTGTTTTGTACTTACCAAGCTTCTAAGAGAAATCTTCCCGCCTGAAATGTCGGTGTCGACGAAGCCCGCGAAGGTCGGTTTGTAGAGATCAGGACTAAGAGATGACCTGCCGGACACAACAAGAGAGTAAAGCAAGCCAATTCAGAATACATTGCACCCCCTCTATATGTATATGCAATTATGCACACACATGTGAAATGTTGTTGTTGTGATGCGAGAAGGGGGGAAGGATGTAGAGTAGGTGGACATACTTGGTGGGATCGGTGCACATGAGCACCTTGGGCTTGCCGTATGCGTCCTTGAAGACTCTGAAGAAGACGGCCGTCTTCTCCTGCAGGTCGGCAGAGGCCAGCACCCACAGGCCAAAGGCCCCACCCACCCTTGACGTCGGCGCCCTTGATGCCGCACAGCTTCTGCGCGTCGTTGTCGTACGCCGGGTCGAAGGGCTCCGCCTTGTCCAAGCTCGAGACCTCGAAGGTCACCTCCACATCAGCCTGCCATCACAAGATCGACGACGGGTCAATACATAGTAGCATATTTCAGCTTCACTCTCCGGAAGAACAAAACATTTCAGAGAGTAGCTAGTGATTTGGCTTTGTCATTCAATGTGATAATCAGTGGTCGCACGTACGTACGTGACTTCGACTAATATGTGAACTGGAAGATTAACTTGTCGTGGGAAATATCAGGCGCGTGTGTGCGTATGAAGATTCTTCTGCTCATGTCGTGTCTGGTAGCTATAGTTGATTTTCTTACGCGACAGGTATGTGTGTGAGACAGAAGATTGTTCAGACTTCAAATCACAAACAAGTGACGCAGGCTAGGTGTACTACTAGAGGTGTGTGTAAACCGGCAGAGAAGGATCGGCGGTGAAAGATCGGCGGCGCGACGGCGAGGACCGGAGGAGAGAGACCCGTCGTGTTCCGGTGTTTGCAAGTGGGCGAGCAAGACAACCATCGGAGTGGGGCTGTGTAACGTTCGTAGGGGTTATCGCCGACAAGGCATGTGGACCATCATCGGATCTTGGCTGGACAAGGCAGATACTCTGCACGTGGGGCCCTTGGCTGCAATGTACGTACAGTGCTACAGATACTAGGTCCGACAAGTTGCCAAGCTTTGACTATACTGACCAGTACTGGCTACTATATACTCCGTAGCGTGACGTGATAAGCTTCTGTGGATCGACGTGCATGTTACCCTTGCCGCCACTAGCTTAGCTACTCACATGAACGAAAGTTTAATCGAAAGTAGTAGGAGTAAAACTAACCAACCAACCTGGTAAGTCGCGACGCCCGTGACCTCAAAATGCTCGCCGGGCTTCACCAGCTTGCCGCCGGCCACCGTGACGGGCTTTCCTCGGAGCTTCTCAACCTCCTCGACGGGCCACTGCAGCAGCTGCTTCCCGGTGGGGTCGAGCCAGATCTTCCTTGGGATGGCCTGTCACAAGCACGTCGTATACAAGCAGTCAAACTAGTCGTCGTCTGATCCGTTGCCAACGATTCAACGCTGATGGAGATCGGAGTAATGGCGTAGCTAGCAGCAAGCAGGAACGAAACGTACATGGATGCCGGCCCAGCCCTTGGCCTTGTCGTCGGGCACGCTGTCCGACTCGTTGGCCCACCCCAGCAGCACCGCCGCCGCTTCACCGGGTCGTAGAACGTCTTGGACGCGTAGAAGTTGCCGTAGTCGTAGCGGAGGCGGTGGTAGTCGCCGTTGGGGTTATCCGGGTAGTACCGGTCCTTGCTCTTGTCGTGCGACCCGACGGTGTAGTAGTCGTGGCGTGTCAGGTCCAGGCTGCTCTTGAGCACGTACTTGGCGCCGCGCTCAGAGGTGTCCAGCCCGTCCTGGACCGCCGCCCGGACACCGGGGAAGAAGTCCGGGCACTCCCACATCCCGTCAGCGCCGAGTGCAGCGGGTGCTTGGCCTTGGTCCACGTCTTGAAGTCCCGGCTCCGGTACACCAGCGCCATGCCCCGGGTGTCCCGCCGCTGCCCACCAGCATCCGCCAGTGCCGTCCGCGTACCACGCCCGTCGTCGGGGTCGCGGAACTGCGTCAGCGTTGATGCCGCCCGACAGGGTCGCCACCGGGTTGTACTCCTTGGGCTTCTCCCACTCCGCGAACAGCGGGTCCGACTTGTTCTTCGAACGCGAGGACCTGCACCTGGTAGTTGATGTCCCGGCGGTTGATCCCCGTGTACAGGATCGCCCCGGCGTGCCGTCTTTCGATATCGTCGCCGCTGAGCGGGACCAGCAACCGTGCTTGGTCGGACGGGATGCTGGGGTAGATGGCCGGCTGCAGCGCCGAACCAGTTGATGAGGTCACGTGAGATGGAGTGAGCCCACACGATGTTGCCCCATACCGCGCCCTTGGGGTTGTACTGGTAGAACAAGTGATACCATCCCTTATAATACAACGGAGCTGCACACAGAGTTGCCAAATTTTAGTCAACTAGGAGTATATATGGTAGTAATATTCTTTTTATTGAAGAAATCTAACTTCAGCCAGTGCAGTCTTTTTTTTCTTTATTTAAGTTGCTCTATAAAAATGAAGTCAAATTCTATTATGTATTTGCGCTAAACCATATATAGACTACAATATAAGACTAGAGAGAATGTGGAGCCCAGAACCCACAGGAAAAGGACATCCCTACACGCTGCCTCCTCATGTGGAGTCCGCGGGGCACACGGGCATGCACTGTTTTTGAATGTCAAAAATGTTGTTCGCTACTACTAGGTAGATCGACCATCCTCCCACGATTGAGAAACAAGTACAGCTGTTCATGATACGTGCAGACATTAAGAAACAAGCTATTACAACTGTTTATATATGCCCGGGCTAAAAATAAGACAACTGCAAGAAATTAATGGGCTGGGTAAAAGGCGTACCGTTGGGGTCTGCAACCGATGAGTTCCGCCGTCCCAGCAATAATCAGAACCGGCAACAAGGACGGAGACAGAAAACAAAACATCATGTTAGAGCAAAGCTTCTGCAGAGACGGGCTTGGAAACGAAACAGCACAAGAACCATTAGCATAGTGCTCCTACTTAATCAAACACAGAGCATCTGTATTATTGTATTTAACCACCGCTTTTGATTAGCTGCAAGTCTTCGTCGTTTCTCCTGGCTACTGTCAAAGCTCAATAGCTTGCAGCTTAGACTTTTCTGGGGATAGGACAAAGAAAAAAACTGCATGCGCAGCAAGCTCCATGTGAACAACCGAGCTTAGAAAAGACTAAAATTTGATTTTCTCCTACAAGGCTGCATTTTTCTTGCTGCTTTTCCAAGATACCGGCGTGATTTTTTTTCCCTCGAAACATGAGCTAGCTCTCCATCAAACAGATCCTCATGATGGATGACAAGATGAGCTCAAATTATATTAGTATAATTTCTACTGGCATAGATGCATGGTTCTCCATTCATGGTCAGACACAATTTAATCGCTTGTGGTACAGCAGGCAACACGAGCAACGCATGGGTAGCTTGAAAACACACACACACAGAGAGAGAGAGAGAGAGAGATTAGAAGAGCAAGGCGCAAAGGGAGGCCAGGCAGGAGGGGTGATCATTCCAACTTCAAGAGAAGTAGCTAGCGTACCGTTGATCCAGTTCATTGGCGGCTGGAAATGGTACCCCGTCCTGAGCAGGGGGCTGACAATGGAGGCCGGCACCGACGGCGGTGCCGCCTCGGCCTCAAGCTCCGGTGGATGACATGGGAGGCACCGGCGAGCTGCAGCGCGAGCAGCAGCACCGCCCATGGCACGAGGACCCGCTGCCGAGTCCCCATTGCGTCTCGAGGAAGAGGGGGAAGGGAGGGTAAGCACTGGGGACGGTTTTGGATGGGGAAATGGTGAGAAGACCAGGCAATGGGTCTGGGGTTTTTATAGGGAAAACTACACGTTTTAGCGCTAAGCAACTGTGGCTGACTAGTCGAGTATTATAAATGTCCATCTAATCCGATGGCAATTGGTGCAATGAGAGTTCGGTTTCGTGTTCCAAAACCAGCCAACCAGCCCACTGCGCGCCGTGTCCATGTGGGGCCCCTCGTTTGTTTTGTGAGTGATGAAGAAACAAATTTAACTACTACTAATACTACGAGTTGATCACTCGAGAAGTCTAGACGTACACATCATCCTTGAAAGGCGTCAGAAGTCAGAAAGCAATTTCGTCAAAGTGGTGGTTAATCTACTGAAAGTATAAAAACATATGTGAAAATGATAGAGCCGTTTTCTTATCTTTATATTAGTCAAGGGATGTACATGGATGGCAATTGGCATGCCGAGAGTCGAAAAAGCAGAAGAACAAAGATGAGAAATGTGGCCAAGCACGTTTGCAAAAGAAAAACATTTTGTTTGTATTGTAAAATTAGAGGTCATGCTATTCGTCATTAGTCGTTCTAACAAAATCATATTATAAAAACTTTTCATCATAATCAGATACATATAGACTTAATTTGGTACTCTAATTATCATCGTCAATAAAAAGATAATGGATTTAGAATTTTGTTTTTAAAAAATAACCTACCTCGCACCTTAAAGGGCGCAACCGATGTCGTATGCTCTCTGCACTGCGCGGTGTCACGGAGAAGGGTGATTTGTGTCGGGGCCTTATCCGCACAATCGTGCAATGTGCAAAGGCTAGGCTCGGGTGATTTGTACCAGAGCCTTACCCACACACCATGCAATGTGCAAAAGGCCGGGCTCGAACCCTAGACCTTCCGGTTACGAAAAGGGTAAAACACTACACCTCTCCCCTTAGAGAAAAAACAATACAGAGAGTAATCCTCTAAAATCAGTATGAAAGATAATATAAAATAGCCTCTAGGTTCTACCTAATTTACTCACCTCAACTATTTCAAAAGATAATTTAAAATAAACACCCAAACTAATATATAAATTACAGCCCCTACACTTATGAAAGATAATTCAAATAACAGCTAAGTTTGTATCTCAAGTTTTGACCAAATCAGCAGGGGAACCACCTATCTATTTTTTTATTTTCAATTAAATGAAAGAATAAGGGTGCAAAAAATGTTACAAGGAAGCTAGGCGCAAACAAAAAACAAAGCAAGATTATACATCAAAGCTATCTGTCTGACATTAATTAAGTCCTGCCTCGATGCATTGGCCTTGGTATACACAAGGCCAAGTTCTTCTTTAAATCTTCCTTTCCATCTGATAAAATTAACTTGCTCGTTATCGAAGACCCTCCTGTTTAGTTGGGAAAATATATGGTGGAAACCACATCTTAGGTGGAAACATGGAAACCAATTTCAAAAAGTCATATCTAGGTTGTTTTAAAAATTTTGAAATTTGGCACACGCATAGTGCATACAAATATGTACTTATATCAAAAAGTTGGGATGCAAACTCAGTTTTAATAAATTCATACAAAAATGACAAATTTCAGATTCAGGTGAACTAAAAGACAAAATTCTGTAAATTTTGTATTTTAGTGCACTTGAACCCTGAAATTTGCCTTTTCGTATGAATTTTTCTAGTTTTAGTTTACATCCCAACTTTTCTATATTAGTACATATTTGCATGCACTATGCGTGTGCTAAATTTCAAATTTTTTGAAACAACCAAAATATGACTTTTTGAGTTGGGTTCCATGTTTCCACCTAAGATGTTGTTTCCACCAGATATTTTTCCCTGTTTAGTTTGTATCTCAATTGCCAACAAATGCCACTTTGTGTGTCACAAGTTGGGTGAAAATTACTCAAAACGAGCTTGGAACACACATATATATAGTAGGTTGTGAAGTGGAATGCTAGCCTTGTAAAGTTTACAGACCCAGACATCATCTAAATCTAATGATCCTTTGGGTGCTATACAAGCGTATTGGGTGACATCGTGGACTTATTCAACACTGTTTTCAATGGCTAGAAAGGAATATGCCATAACATGCTTCCCTGGATTCCAATGGCCCTATTCAGCCACGGCAAAAACGCGTCATTCACAAAAAACTTGTGTTCATCAAACGCAAAAATACCCAATCCAAAGTTGAGCCTAGATGTGTGTTTTGCCTTGAACCTAGAATTAATTTTAAATAAAATAGAAATAGAAATTTAGAACAAAAAAGAAACCATAATCACTAGAGTTTTAACTCAATCTGTAAGTTGAAAAGACATTTTTGATATGTTGTTACTATAGTATGGAAGAATTTTTCATAGTCAATCTAAAAACATAAATCTTGTGTTAACCTATAGGGCCAACTCAATCTAAAATAGCAAAGCAACATGCTTTGGAGTCTCGACATGCTGATAGGTTACCAGGTGCTAAGGTCTGCATCAACCTATCAACAGGGTTACAGTCGACAGAACTTACAGGTCCAAGACATCCATTTTGCTCCGGTGAAGTTTCCGATCCAGGAGCACGCTGCATGGCTATTAGTAATAATTAACTGAACCAGGGGCGGCTGCCGACATATCACACTGAAATTTTGTAGTAGTGCACAAACACAGCAGCTGTTGCATCAGTGCTGAAATTTTGAATGTTTTTGTGCCATGATTCATGAGATGTTGTGGATCATCAGCCACCGGATTGCTGGCCTGAAATATGTGGCTCACCCGCCGGCAAAACTGGTGGTAAGACGTCCCAAAAACTTGGATAGATAGCTTCTGCCTTATTCTACAGTGTTTGGAGATGAGCAGTGGCGACAGGCCACCGGCCAGGAGCTTAATTAGCCGTGGACCTGGCGGCTAAGGCATCCCAAACCCGATGCATCGTTTCATTTTATTTTATTGTACCGTTGACAAGAGTATGATATCAGCTACTTTAGAGTGCTTTGTGTATATAATTGCATTGAAGTGCGAAAGGAAATTGTTAGCTTAGCAGCCCATGCATAACTAAGGTGTTGTTTGGTTCGAGGCAGGCAACGGACTGTGATGATAGTACCGGATTGGACTCTGAAATGCCGGTTTCAGCTTCGTCTTGATAAATCTTTTACCCTCATTTTTGTTTCCTATGTGGCACCTCGTAATGAAATGGAAATTCGCATTAGGACTGGCCGACGAGACTTAGATTACTTCTAGCCTATATTAATTACTGTGCATTTGGTTGGGATCCAATTAATTTGATCTCACAACAAATACGATCGACCTACCTACCCAGCACTAGCAGCCAAACAAGGTCTGAACTCCATGTCCAACCTAGGTGCCACAAGTTTATGAACTTCAGAGATATTTTAGTTGGAGAAAGAATGACCTCAACCAGTCGTTGTCAGAGTATATGGTTAAGATAGAATATACTTAGTTTTTTTTTAAAGATCCGGTTACCCGGTTTCGTATTAACAAGAAAAAAAAATATAGAGTTGTGCGAGTAGCGCTTCCTTCCTGGGCAGACCGCCCCGTGCAGGGCCAACCTAGTATCAAATTTATGGTGTTCTATATACTAAATAACTACGAGGCTACAAATCCGCAATCAGAGTATACTCATTTTCTCAATTGGCATCGCTACTTGACGAAGTTCATGTCCCCAGTTCTTCCTTTGCCATGGTTTTCACAACCGAGAGCAATCGCATCAAAGTCAAAGATGAGGTCATTTCCTACCACGGATATATATTATCCTATCACGGTTCTTGCCATGACGTGTTAAAGTTACTTAGCAAATTACTGTTGACACCCAAGACTCTCACTGTTAGCTTTGGAAGCTTAAACGTATTGATAACATCGTGAACGTATTAGAGGTCAAGTGGCGTCGTAAACGGAGGACAAAAAAATCGAACGGAAAAGACAGCGAGCCATAGTGGGCCGTCAAAAATGGCTTAGCCGGTTGGCTAACCCTCCTTGCTGGCCTTTCCTCTCTCTAGCCAGCTCAGCCGGCTTGGAGGCCGCATGCCACACCGCACTAGGCTTAGCTAGATTTAAAACCGCTAAGTCGGCCCTGGCTGCCCGGCCGACTTCCCAAAGGTACCGCACCGCGTGAAAACCGGCTTAGCCAGGTTGAGGGCCGGCTAAAGACGGCTCATCGCGTTTTTTGTAGTTTTTGCTGTTGTAAACATATCCAAGTTGTTTCCTAAGAGAATAAGACCATCCCCTCTATATCTTGAAAGGTTCACGGTCGATTTGATCCCATCTACCACAAATCGTCAAAAAGCAGAACATATTTCTACTTTTGCCTTAATTTTGCTCCTCTCAACCCCTCTACTTGATGTTCGGTTATCTTCTCGTGAGATTACCAACGTTCTTATGTGGCCTTGCTGGTCTGAGAGATCCTTCGCGTGCATCCTCCCAATGGATCTTTCTAGAGGGTGCTCCAAGCTTTTTCTCGCCACGAGACGAGCTCTACAACGGTCCTATCAATCTCTAGATCCGTTCGATCGATCATGCTACGCTCCTTGTTGTTTTCATAGGTTGTTTGCAACCTCTAGGGCGCCAAAGCCCGCTAGTGTGTTGGTGTGAACCTGGTTTTGTGTCAACAACTAGGCTTTATGCTGATGTAGAGAAACGATATGGAAAGACAGTGGACTGTAAATTACAGCCTAATGTGCACAAAACCAATAAAACTTTATAGAGAATGGAATACGTTATGGATGAGCTAACTACTCTATATATAATTATAAATGTGCTGATAAATTGACTGTAAGAATATCTATGGCGAGGAGTTTCCCATATATTATTAACCTTTCTCTGAACGACCAAATTCGTGAAAAGCTTCAAAATTATCTACACACAGATCTCCTCTTTGTCTCTCTTTACTCCATCTAGATCTAGACCGAGATAAAACCCGTCACAAATATGCAAAACAACACTAGCAACGATACAACAAAAGAGGCATATACACGAGGGGCACTAACTAGCGTTTTAGACCTAATTTGTCTTTTTTTTTTTTGAAAACTTCACTTTGTAGCACCTTGACCACCTCAATTGGTTGTGCACAGTTGACAATATATATGAGGGGCACTAACTAGCCTTTTAAACCCTAGAACCCGGCGGTTGTGCGCAGTTGACAATCGGTTGTACGTCCAAATGGGCGTTAGCCTTTTTGCTTTGATTGATTGGTGTATGTTGCATATGTTACAGGAGGTGTCCCTCAGTCATCTTTTAGATCAAGGAAGGGACCGAGGGGCTAGTTCTGGTCCTAGTCGGATACAAGGAGAGTTGTTCGAGTAGAACTCGAACTACTATGTTATACGACATGATCCGACTCAGTTCTATCCTAATTACAATCGAAGCTTCCATTGCCTTCTGGTTGTTTAGGATGTGGGCCAGGATAGAGCTGACGGTCTTTTCTAGAGTTTGCAATGGGTACTATGTTCACAAGCCTCCGAGCACTTCATGGTTGAGCTCTAGAGGGTTGTTTTTTCTTGGAGTGAAACCTTGGAGTGGTCTTGAGTTCTTCTGACGGCGTGCACTTTTGCTTCGAAAAAGTGCACCCGTTGGGTGTAGAACCCGATCATCTTGCTTTTTGGAACAAAGAGATGGAGGATCATTGAGTACTTACTGTCTTGAGTTCTTCTAACGACATGCACTTTTGCTTCGGAAAAGTACACCCGGCGGGTGTAGCCCCCAAGCCTCTTGGTTTTTGGAACAAAGAGTTGTAGAGTATTTGAGTTCTTTGTTGAAAAAATCTTCATGTGGGTATTTTGCAGCCCCGAGCCTCTTTGAGTTCTTTTTTATGAAGAGCGGTCTCCTGTCCATTCCTCTTTTTATGTGCCTTCACGAGTCGCACAGTGCGCTTTTAATGCTTTGAATTTGACAACTCCAATGTGAAACTGTATGAATCTTCTTTTTCTACTTTTTACAAAAAAAGAAAAGAAAAACCAAGGATGCCAACCCATTTTGTAAGACTCTTGGAGATGCTCCCTTGTTGATATTTACCATAGTTACTGTTTAGTTGGTTTGAGAGATATGATGTTTGTGAACAATAAAGGCAGCAAAGCCATTCCTGAAGCACTCGCAGGTTCATCATTCATTTTGTGTCCTCCTGTATAATTACTTGTGTTTTTTACTTTGTTTGTTGTTCTATAAAGATTTCATTTGATCTACTTTGTCGCAAAAAAATTTGGTGTAGGGCCTGTGAAGGTATAGCTCTTGACACCCGTCTCAGAAAACACCTTGGTCCTCCCACGCACACACCCGTCTCAGAAATCACCTTGGTCTTCCTCATGTATAGTCTACTGCCCTTGAGGTCATATCGTAATAAAAAAAAAAAAAAAAAAGGTGTTTATATGTTTTATTTGAGACAATGCAAAGCATGAGGATCTTAATCAATGTGACATTTCAGTTGTGAATGAACCAAATGTATGTGAAGCCTTTGAAGGAATAATACTTCTAGAATTGAAAAGCCCGTGTGGGACCATATATTATTATATTAAATAAACTTGGAAACAGGAGATATAATGTCGATGCGACATCAGGCACATCAAACCTTTTTTATTATCTCAAAATTCAAATTCGATCTGGTGAAAAGCATCATTTCTCACTTTTTTGGGAAAGTGCAAGCTTTGACTACTGCATTTCTAGATGTCACGTGTAGAAGATTAACACCAAACCCTGCTGGAACACGGACTAAGGAAAGCCAAAGACACCAAACTGTACCCTACAAAGCTGCACACGCTCAACGATAAATTGATCGGTGCCTTTTTTTCATGGGACCCAACTCGTTCATATTTTGAACATGCATGCATGGTGTAGTTAAAAGTACAGCTAGCCTTATTGTACATCAAGGGAGTTTCTTCGCCAAACTGATATCTCCATCGAATTAACATGAAAGGAACAGTTCCAATATGAAAAGGTGCTGTGGGGCATCAAAGATCTCACGAGCTGTAATGCGAGTTCGAATAATATATAGTAAAGCAACGCGGATATGGACAAGTTCATATTCATAATCATACCCCGGCTAGGTCTGCAGCATACATTTGCCAGTCAACAGGGGTTACAGGTCCAGAACATCCGTTTTGCTCCGGTTGGAAAGATGTCGACATGTCACATGTTTTTCATTTGAGAGTTTTTACCACGCTTGGGATTAATATGAGCCCTCCATTTCGTTTAGATCTAATGGCTAAAAAAATTAGAGGAACCGGATGAGAAGAACCAAGTGGCGGAGGAGGAACCATGAGACCGAACTCAATTATAATGAATTTTAAAGGGTATCATGGTCTTTTTTAGATCGGATTAGGAGTTGCTTCTCCTTAAAAATAAAAACTTAGCCAAAGCTCCTTCTCATTCTCAATCAGCTTCTGTGAAGAAGTCGTCAAGTTCGTTCTTTCGGTTCGGAAGAAACTCTCGCGCTCACTCGGTGGTCCGCCCGCCGCCCGCGACGAGCCCACGCCACGCTGCCGCCACTCGCAGGTTGCCAAGACTCGCCCATGGTGCCGTGATCGCCCGCCGCCGGCCGCCGGTTACCCTTGGCTGCCGCTACGCTACGCCGGTCGGCCGCCGCGGGGGCTTGCCCGCCACGCTGCGCCTTGTCCGTGACGGCCCTGCTCGCCCATGCCTGTCCGCAGTCCGCAGCAATCTCGCCCGGCAGGGCCAGCACACGCTTCATACAAGGCTGCGGCCGCGGCGGCCCGTTCTATCCCTGCTTGCCCGTGTTGCCAAACTTTGTTCAAGCGCAGCTTCTGCGAGGCAAGGGCAAATCGCCGATGACACGAGGCACGCAAGGAGGTGACCTCCGCCGTCGCCCGGTCAACTATCCACGAGCCCACGACGAGGCCTCCCCGGTCATCGGCGAGCCCGCACCGTCACCAGGTATAGCCCGTGCTCGCCCTCATAATGGAGCCCTAGCCGCAGCCTGTCCGTATGGGACGGCCAGCACGGAGGCACGCGAGCAGGGCTCCCACGGCGACGCCGCGACCAGCGCGCAGGGCACCAAGCGGGGGCTTACACGGCGACTCAGGAAGGCGGCGTAGCGGCCGTAGCGGCGGCGCGAGCAAGCGGGACGCGACGGGAAGGGCGATGCGTGGAGTTGAGATGCGGCTGAGGAGCGGTATTGCTAATTAAAGTACTAAACTGCCCTTAATGATGAGAAGTTAGAGGAGGAACCGACTAAAATTAGATCAACGGGAGGAACTCCAAGCACCGTAAAAACTCTCTTTTCATATCGAAATGTGTCGAGCAGGAACACAGGCGCTGAGCGTGTGATCAACAGCGCCCGAGCGCCGGCCTCAAAGGCTGAAAACTGTGGGCAGCGCTACGCCGTCCCCACGTCGCCACGTCGGGAGATCAGGTGGTACGTTAGGATCAGCTTATTATTCTGCAAAGATAGTTAAACCCCGCGTTGCTACTACGGGATAACTAAATTTTATATAAAAACACATGGATCGCATGATAAGATAACAATACTATAAAATTAAACAATGATATTAAAGTGACATTTAATCTAAAAAGTTTTGTGAAAGTAACACAATCAATCATGTCGGGGGTTTTAAACTCTATTTTATGGGCATCTTCATAATTCGCCTAAGATAATATTATCAAGGACCTGTGTATGCATACTTGACCATTGGTGCGGGTGGAGAGGCTAGAGAGACCGCACCTTCCAAATTTGCGTGCGGCCGGGGGGGAGGCCGAGACCACACCTTCCAAATTTGCGTCGGGTGGGGGGGGCGTGATTGATCGCACCTTCCAAATCTGCAAAGGGTGTAGAGAGGGCATGATCGATCGCACCTTCCAAGTTCACATGGGTGGGGAGAGTCGCACCTTCCAAATTTGCGCGCGGGTGGGGAGGGTGTGATTGATCCCACCTTCTAAATTCGCATAGGCTTGGGGAGGGCGTGATTTATTGCACCTTCCAAATTCGCATGGGTGGGGAGGATCGCACCTTTCAAATTTACGTGCGGGCTGGGAGGGCGTGATTGATCGCACCTTCCAAATTCGCATGGGCGTGGGGAGGGTGTGATTGATCGCATATTTCAAATTCGCATGGGTGGAGAGGATCGCACGGTCCAAATTTGCGTGCGGGTGACGAGGGCGTGATTGATGGCACCTTCTAAATTCGCTTGGACATGGAGGGGTGCATGCGGATCTTTTTATTTTTAGTTTCCTAATTTTCTCTCACGAAAGCTCAAAAAAGAAAAGAAGCATGGTAGGTAGGGTCGGTGATTTTCCTCCGAGATTTTCCCCTTCGATCGAGAGGAGAATGGGCGCCATGGATTTTTTTTTCTTTTCCTCATAGATTTTCTCCTTCTATTTACTGGACGGGTGGAAGAGCAGGAGTCACGATTTCCTTCCTATTTTTATCACAACAACCAACGGCGTGGTTAATTCCTTCCTTTATTGTGTGGTTAATTACTTTCTTTACTGCGTGGTTAAATCCTTTCTTTATTGCATGGTTAATTCTTTTCTTTATTACGTGGTTAATTCATTCCTTTATTAGCTAGCATGGATGATTCGTTTCCTTTTCTCCCTTCGGGTTCGCATGGGGTGGTGGTTAGACAGGACTCAAAGCGAATGTCGCACAAAAAATATCTCCTCTTTGTTTTTACTCTTCTTTTTATATTGTAGAGATTTGGAGTCCAGTCCTGCCTCGTCTTCGTCTAGTGTTGCGTCACGGACGGCCGGTGAAAACCTTGGCAGCATGCGACCGGTAGGAGGCTGCTGACCAATCTGCAGTGCATGGCACTGCTCTCGGGTTTCCGGTGAGTCAATGGCTCTGTTTAGAACTGTAACTCTACCACTCTAAACTTTATTTAGATCTGTTTCATCAATTTTACCATAAAACAGATCTACTTACGAGTTACCGAACCAGATGAACATTCATGTTTGGCATGCAGGATGGCTGCAGCTATAAGAATGAGAGAGGATTCCTAAGAAAGGTCTAATATGTCCATTAATGTTGTTTCTTGGTATAGTATGTTTTGATATCTGTAAGCATACAAGACTTAATGTTCTTATTACCCATTGAAATATGATGTAAAATATTACAATTGTAACTAATTTAGTAAACACACACACATTTTTATAGTTATCGTTGACTTGATGTGGCTAACGTAACAAGATGAGAGGACCACGGCAACACTACATCTGCACGCTGTCTACATCTATGCGTGCTTTTCTGGGTCAGTACCTTCTGAACAATAGGAAATGGCAGCTAGGAAGGTAGCCAGAGCTACTTTAACTCTAACAGTAAGGCATCAATCTTTAAGCATGGGTTGTAAATTGCAGGGTTGACCTGGCGGCTAAGAACCATTATCTTGTTTTATTGAACATTTTGAGATTATCTATTTGGAAGTAAGAGCATCTTCGAGAGTACCTAATATTTTCTTTCTAAAAATTTGATGTTTTCCAACTTCCAAAAAATACCAGGAGGAATAGATCTGTCCATCTCCAAGAGTTTCCAATAATTTATTCCTAAAAACTTATTCTCAAAGCATATGAGGAGGATTCCTCGTGTCTTACCACGGGTATGGAGGAACATAAATGGGTTAGAATGTTAACTAATAAGAATTATATGATGTATATGATGTTGGTAATATATGTATAGATTTATTAGCACAATCATGGAGATGGTATCCATAGTGGATGATATGCTTGTTGACGTGGATACCATATTATTGTGTTAGTGAACTTTAATTGCAAATGATAGTGAACTGCTCGTGGACAACTTGCATGTCAAGAGAATTGCTAGTGGCAAATAATAGTGGCGAGACCTCCTCCGGATCTTGTGCACCTCGCCGAGTTGATCTCAAGCATTGGCGAAACTTCCTCGGATCTTGTTGCCCTCACCGAGATAATCGCGGATGCAAAGGCGAAACCTCCTCGGATCTTGTCGCCCGACCGAGATGATCTCGGCGCAGCGAAACCTCCTCCGGATCATGTCTCCCTCACCGAGATGATCTCGGTTCCTTGTCGAGACCTCCGCAAGGTCTCCTAGGAGGGAGACGGCGGAGGTTTTAGACGGAGGTTTTGGCGGAGATGTTGTCTCCACTTCTTCTCGAACTGGGGTGCTGTGTTCATCCCTACAAGGAATACCTTATCACACGGTTATCTGTTTAGGATGTTTGTATGACCTTGGTTACCTTCGCCACTGTCAGGACCATGTCCCAACATCTTCCAGGTGCAAATTGAAACAAACATTGTCCACACTTGAAGCTATTGGTATTTTATATACGCTCCTTACTGCTATGTCAAATCTTATTGTCTCCTTATGGTTGAGGTGTCATCCATTGTGGCAAAGCAGATAAACAGGTCTCTATAACAACATAGAGTTATGTCGTCTTGTTGGTTTCTCTGTTCAAGTTTTAGAGACCAACTCTGGTAGAGTTAATGACACTTTCTACTATGATGGGAAAGCAAGTTCAGATTTCACCTCCAATTTATTTCATTGGTAATGGGAGGAACGGTTCTCACAGTTGTCCTTATTTTTATCATGAATTTCCTATTTCTCTTTCAAATTATCTATGTAGGGATAGGTAAAACCAATGTCAACTAGGTAGTAAGGTATCTGCATCAATAATTATAAGCTTTACAAAGTTGACTGATTTGATGGTCATTAGTGTGGAACACATGTATTTTTTTCTTTTGTTTAATTTACCAATGATTATAAACTTTGCAGGAGTCGTAAATAACCATAAATAGGAAGCTAAAAAAATGGCTCATCCATTTGTCGGGGGTGAAAGTTCTAGTAGTGATTAGCATTGGACATCTTTAGTTTACATGGTAGATTATTTGGATGTACCTAACTATCTGTAGAATGTTATGGCAACGTTAGTGCTTCAGAACATATTTTTCGAATGAATCACTAGCATGTTGTGGTAGTTCAGTGACAAGAACCTGATCAATTGTAATTTGAACTATAAACTCCATGATTCCTGGTATACAATCAATTACGTTGTTGATAATCTGTTTACAATTTGGTCTTGGATTACCATAAAGTTCAGTTCCATATACAATTTTGATTGTATGATATAGTTAGGCACCTAAACAACCATTTGTTACCGTTATCTTACACAGTGTGTTCTTTTCTTATTTTCCCAGATTCTTCAATTGCAAGGTACTTTTGTTAATGGGGCGTAAAGAAAGCTACAAGAATGTTGAAGAAAATAAGTGACGTTGAAAATAAAGCAAATTTGAGAGATAGAGCGGCAGATGGACATACTACTTAGAGTCAGTTCTACTGCACTGTGCCAATGTCCCCACATGATCGTTTCAGTCTGATTGATGCCATGATATGAGAGAGATCAATTTCTTCAGTGTTCACTGCTTTGTGTTTCACATTTCGAAAAAGTCTATATCACACCCCACCTATAGGAGGTGGACTACATAACCCACTAATCTATGAAAACGGTCTATATCACCCCTTGAAGTTTCCAAAACCGGTCAAATTACCCCCAAAACAGTTTTGAAAACTCATAGTAAATTATAGAAAAATCATAAAATAGAAAATCAATTGTGTTAGACTCCAAATGAGTAGATCTACACAATGAACACATAATATGGTATGCTTTAGTACATTTTTTTTGTTGTAGCTTTAGAACTATGCTTTTCCTCGTAGCTGTAAAAAAATGTACTAAAGTATACCATATTATATGTTCATTGCGTAGATCTAATCATTTGGAGTCTAACACAATTAGATTTTTCATTTTTATGATTTTTCTATGATTTTTAAAACTGCTTTATGGGGTAATTTAATCGGTTTTGGAAAGTTCGAGGGGATGATATGGACTGTTTCATAGGTTGGGGTCATGTAGTCCACCTCCCATAGGTGGGAGTGTGATATAGATTTTTTCCTTTGACATTTAGTACCTTGCTTCTCAAGATCATCACACACATACAAGAGTTTTGCTTCTCAAAATAACTCATCTGAGCATGATTGCTCCGTTCATTAGTTTAACATGGTATCTTGTATCTAAAGATCATCATACACGTATGCACAACATTTTGACTTCTAAAATGTAGCCCACCTGAGCATAATTGTGTTGTTAGTGTAAACACATGATGACATCAGTATCAGGTTAATGCGTCTCTTGAGAAAGGCATATAATCCAATATAAGCATATATGTGCCTTGTTTTTAAAAATCTTGTGTATTTTTTTTTTTTAAAATTCCCATGGCAATGTACAAACACGATCCTAGTATATATTAAAGCGTAAGTCTTGCAGAGATAAGGTACAAAGATATACTGAACTCCAAATATAGCTCTGCTCTCCCTAACTCTTAACTAGAACTAATCTACTACATTGGTAAGTCTAGCACTAATTCTCTTGGTGTTGAGCCTTGACCTGAATGAGAGATGGACTCTATGAGGGCATCCATATATTGGCTGAGGTGGAGTGTAGGGGGTAAGGAACTGCCACGTCATCAATTTGTGTCAACTCCCCACGATCACCGTTGGATAAACCAACCTAATAACGCCTTAAAATGAAGGGACTAGATCTCATAAACGCATAAAAGGCAGCGGAGGGCAAACAACAGCTTTATTGGGTTGCCTTCTGGTGTCTTCTAAAATCTTCTACTGTTAGTGTTCTTGTCATGGATTTGATATCTTTTGATTTTGAACTCCAAATATAGCAAACAATATGTCCATTTTAATTGTCTCAATGAGCTCTTCGTAATGGCACATTATAATTCATCATCTGAGATACTTTTATAGGTAAAAAAATTATACATCCTGCAAAACAAGTGAGAGCACCAAAAAAGCGTGTGCAACTTGTTAGAATCAAACCCTATAACACTATAGTCTGTGGTTCCTTTCATGTTAAATCATGTAATAGTTGATGGTTATATATGGAGTTTAATTACCATCAACGGTCATTTAGTATTGCACTCTGCTTTCAAATGGCTTTGGAAAAACAATTGTGTCAGCGAAACATAAGTCTTCTTCTCATTGTTGATTAAGGACAGATTGAGCTCCATAAATATTTTGAGAAGGAGAAATATGGACCTTGCCTCATATGCATGTTTCTTTTGCATCAGCCTGTCTGAAGAAACTGCTAATCATCTTTTTGTTGATTGTTAGTTTGCTATAATATGTGTTGGAATCTTATTGGTGTGGAATTATTTCCAAGTGGAACTTTTCTAGAGGTAACGGTACATATCAAGGATCAGTTAAACTATCCCTTCTTCATGGAAGTCATCGTCTTAATGTGCTGGACAATTATACAACAAAAAATGATCTTCTTCAAAGGACCCAGTTGAACTTTGCAAAATTGCAGAAAAAAACTTTCCTGAAGGAACTGTCTCTGTTGCGATATAGAATGAAGCCAAGTCAAGAAATTCAATTTTATCATGGATTCCGAGCCTAGAGTGAAATGTTGGATAGCTCTTATTTTCTTTCTCTCATTTTTTTTTTTTTTTTTTTTTCTTGAAGGCTTTTTTCCTAGGGCCTCCTCTTTGTTTCTGTTCTGT
The DNA here is from genome assembly GCA_015847255.1 of Hyparrhenia diplandra. Lineage (NCBI taxonomy): Eukaryota > Viridiplantae > Streptophyta > Magnoliopsida > Poales > Poaceae > Hyparrhenia > Hyparrhenia diplandra. The sequence continues at coordinate 166,814 of JADLZK010011455.1, read as the reverse complement.
TGTTGTAATGGTCTGTGACCTCTGTTTTCCTTTTCAGTAAATTACTGTAGGGACTTCGGTCCCTCTATATTCTTTAAAAAAACCAATAAAGTCATTCACGCTTCTAAGCTTCGTTCATTAGCGGTTTCTTCATTTCCCAGGCAGTCAAGCTTGAAACTTTGACGTCCACCTCACCGTTGTTGAAAACGTAGAGGTGAGCATCCTTTCCAATGGCGATGGACGGGTAGACCCGTGATAGAATGCACGTCCTGCCTCCCGCGCCAAAGCTCTCCACCACAGACCGATCGATCTGTGTATATATATATAGATGCCATGTCGCGCAAAGATACACACAACATGCAAGATATATAAGAATCGATTAGTCAAGTAATAAGTCGTTGTAATCTATTTGCTTGACAGCAGTAGTCAACAGTTGTGACATTTGCTTCGCAATCATTTGATTTGTACTTACCAAGCTTCTAAGAGCAATCTTCCCGCCTGAAATGTCGGTGTCGACGAAGCCCGCGAAGGTTGGCTTGTATAGATCAGGGCTAAGAGATGACCTGCCGGACACAACAAGAGAGAAAAGCAAGCCAATTCAAAATACATTGTACCCCCTCTATATGTATATGCATGCACATGTGCAATGTTGTTGTTGTTGTGATGCGAGAAGGGGGAAAGGATGTAGAGTAGTGGACATACTTGGTGGGATCGGTGCACATGAGCACCTTGGGCTTGCCGTATGCATCCTTGAACACTCTGAAGAAAACGGCCGTCTTCTCCTGCAGGTCGGCAGAGGCCAGCACCCACAGGCCGAAAGGCCCCACCCCGCCCTTGACGTCGGCGGCCTTGATGCCGCACAGCTTCTGCGCGTCGTTGTCGTACGCCGGGTCGAAGGGCTCTGCCTTCTCAAAGCTCGAGACCTCAAAGGTCACCTCCACATCAGCCTGCCATCATCACAAGATTGGTCATTTAGAAGTAGATTGGCTTTGTCAGTCAGTGTAATCAGTGACAGCAATTAACATGTGAACAGCAAGATTAACTTGTCTTGGAACAAAACATCGTCACCAGTTGCTGTTCTTGGCGCTGCGAAGTAGTGTGCGCTCGTGATAAGCACAGACATGTTATTACTACCGTGGCCGCCAATAGCTAGCTAGTGGATAAGATATATATTCACACGAATGAATGAAACTTTAACTTCATTCAAAAACAGTTTGTCATCGATCGAAAGTAGGGTAAAATTAACAGACCAACCTGGTAAGTTGCGATGCCTGTGACCTCAAAATGCTCACCGGGCTTGACTAGCTTGCCGCCGGCCACAGTGACGGGTTTTCCTCTGAGCTTCTCAACCTCCTCGACGGGCCACTGCAGCAGCTGCTTCCCGGTGGCATCGAGCCAGATCTTCCTTGGGATCGCCTGTCACGAGCACGTATGTACAAGCAGTCAAACAAGTCGTCCGACACGTTGCCAACGATTCAACGCTTTGAAATTTCTAGCCAAGGACTAGGAGCAGTAGACGCATGCGTGTGGCTGATAGCAGCTCTCACTGATATGGCGTAGCTAGCAGCAGCATGCAAGAACGAATTGAAGCGGTAAAGACGACGTACATGGATGCCGGACCAGCCCTTGGCCTTGTCGTCCGGCGTGCTGTCCGACTCATTGGCCCAGCCGAGCAGCACCCGCCGCCGCTTCGCCGGGTCGTAGAACGACTTGGACGCGTAGAAGTTGCCGTAGTCGTAGCGGAGCCGGTCGTAGTCACCATTCGGATTATCCGGGTAGTACCTGTCCTTTCTCTTATCATAGGACCCGATGGTGTAGTAGTCATACCGTTTGAGATCCAGGCTGCTCTTGAGCACGTACTTGGCGCTGCGCTCAGAGGTATCGAGCCCGTCCTGGACCGCCGGCCCGGACACCGGGAAGAAGTCCGGGCACTCCCACATACCCGTCATCGCCGAGTGCAGCGGATGCTCGGCCTTGGTCCACGTCTTGAAGTCTCGGCTCCGGTACACGAGCGCCATGCCCTGGTTGTCCCGCGCGCTGCCCACCAGCAGCCTCCAGTGCCCGTCGGCATACCACGCCGTCGTCGGGTCACGGAACTGCGTCACGTTGATGCCGTGCACTGGCGTCGCCACCGGGTTGTACGCCGTGGGCTTCTCCCACTCCCGGAGGAGTGGGTCTGACTTGTTCTTCGGGAACGCCAGCACCTGCACCTGGTATTTGATGTCGGGTCGGTTGATCCCCGTGTAGACGATCGCCGGCGTGCCGTCTTTCATCATCGTTGCCGAGCCGGACCAGCAGCCGTACTGGTCAGACGGTATGCTGGGGTAGATGGCCGGCTCCAGCGCGATCCAGTTGATGAGGTCGCGCGACACGGAGTGTGCCCACACTTTGTAGCCCTGTAGTGCGCGATACTGGTAGAATAAGTGATACCATCCTTTGTAGTACATCGGACCTTCACACAGACAGAGTTATCAAATTCTATGTCAACTAGGAGTAGTATTTTTTTTCAATTGAAGAAATCTAACTTCAGCTAGTAGAATCTTTTTATTTCTTTATTTATTGTTGCTCTCTCTATATGAAGTCAAATTGTATTGTGTACTTGCATTGACCGGCTTTTATGCCACTTCTTATGCGCCAAACCATATAGACTACACATGTATAAGACTAGAGAGACTGTGGAGCCCAGAACCCACAGGAAATGGACATCCCTATGAGTTGTTTCCTTTTTTTTTCAAAAGCGTGCATTATAAGTACTTCATTAAGGGATGGCGAGATGTCATAATCCAACTGCAAACACATGGTTAATAAGTGTCCATGATGTTCAGTTTGTATGATGAGCGATTGTCAACATTTTCACTCTATTTTTCTTTTCTTTTTATCTTGATTACCCTAACCTGTCACACGAGGTGTGTCGTGTAACGTGTTTCTTGGCTTAAGCTGTTCATGACGAGTTGAAGGCCAAGGAGGACAAGCCGTGCTGATGGACAAAGGAGCGGTGAAGGGCGGTCATGAGGTTTGGACCGAGGAACCGGATTGTCAGGTGGCCACTGTGGTGGCTGACACTTGGTACATAGACAAGTGTAAGGACAAGTGGAGTGACCGTGTTGACCAAGTCAAGACGGCAGACCTTCAAGTCAAGCGGACGGCTCTAGAAGACTTGGCGGACGGGTGGTCGAGGACGGTGGTGCCACCTGTCGAAGTGTGGAGGGTGCGTACGGGGTATGCTACTCGTGGTCAGGTTTGGTGGTTTGGGCATCAAAACCATCGGCCGTGGTTTCATGGGTTTGGGCTTCAAAATCTGAGGAGAGGTTCAACGGCGGAAGGACAACACATGGCGGCATCGGGGAGTTCGCGTTGAAGCGAAGCTACCAGTGAGGAAGGCACGGTGAACATCAGATCAACTTATCCTGAGTCGGACCATATTACCCTTGGTTATGTCGTTTGGTTCACTAAGTAGCTAGGTATAGTTTAGGGATGTAAAATAGGCACTATATATAGTGATGATAGCCCCCTCCCTCTCTTCACCTCCTCATTTGCAGTTCTTTATTTTAGGATTTCTTCCACTAGCTTCTTTGCTTTGTGAGAGAGGTCCACAATTGTAAACTCTGTGATTGTGATCTGTGTTCATGGGAAGAGTAGGCCCTACTCTATTCGTGTCCTCTAGGCTTTTGTCTAAAGATCGCTATGTGCGTTCATATTTGGAATCAATCCAAGTTGATTTGATCGAGTTTCGGTCTTGATTTCGATTTTCCTCGAGAGTGGCTCACAAATACCATATGTGTCTGATATTAATACTGGACATGTATGATATTTTCGTCCTCTATTTGAAATTCCATGATTTTTAGACAGCGGTTGATGGGGTTTTCTATTTTTCTTGCATTGTACATTGTGTTGTTCTAAATACCAGATATGTTCGATATTGGGTCCGGTATTTGCAGCAACAGTGCTAATTTCTCTCTAGTTTGGTCATTCGGACTACCTATTGCGTTGGACTTCTACCATTCCATAGACCTCAGCTAATTTCTCTCTAGTTTGGTCATTCGGACTATGATTTGGGTTCTACCTATTGCATTGGACTTCTACCATTCCATAGACCTCAGCTAGGTGCTCTTGTCACCGGTTGGCTTGAGTATCCTAGATGGACCTTACATCTTTTCAATAGAAATGAAGTCTAATTTTCCAATCTATTAGTTCAACGCTCTTTTAATCCTCATCCAGCTTACCTTGTGGTGACCCACTATGTTTAGAGGGAACATCCACCCTTCTTTAGGGTAGTGATCATCACGGTGTTTGAGTTTTCTTCTTGGGGGTTTGAATTTGGAATAGAGGTCAAATATTTCAAAAGAAATCTGAGGCTCTCAATCACACCCCCACTCTGGTCGCCATTTTTGGTCCCTCACCAACAGCAGGCAGCACATTGACACTAGGCACCGACTCAGAGCGATGGAGCTTAGAGTGTTGCGGTACGAGGGCCAAACAATTTTGCAACTAGAAAGATATTATAGGTTTGGCTAAGCTACAGACGCAAAGAGTGTTGTCAAGCTTCGGAAGCCAACTGCAATCTAGGAGTCGACCTCTTCATGGATGAGGGTGAGTAGATCCGTCGGGGTTTTGCTATTGACGTTGAAGTCCTTCTATTACGCTCCTTCCAAATCTCCTGAGTCTCCCACGAGACGAGAAGCACCGGTGAGTCAAAGCCATGCATGAAGGCGTTTGGAACAATCGTCCGTTCCTATAGCCATTTGTCCACCTAGGAGGAGTTGTCTCTCGACTGAGGTGTTGAAAGCCAATGTGAGAAAGTAGGCGGTGTCAAACCTCGCGTGTGTACATGGATGAGGCCGTAAAGGTGGTCGATGGGCTCATCGTCTCGGGCGCACGGAGCGCAGTCGGCGTTCGGCTGAAGCCCATGCATGACGCCTACGGTGCTCCGCTGTCCAAGGGCGGCAACACAAGGCCAACCAGCTAAATAAGAGCTTCGCCTCTGGTGGGGCAGACGCCCTCTAGACCCATCTATACTAGAACATGCCGACACCACACATTTCGGCTTGGAAGGCAGAAGCGTAGGCACTACCTCCTCACGTGGATTCCTTGAGGCACACGGGCATACACTATCTGTGGATCTCAAAAATGTTGTTTGCTACTACTAGGTAATTCATCACCCACAATTTAGAAACAAGTATAGTTGTTCATGATACTTGCAGACATTATGTGAATTTACTTAGGCCCTGTTTGGCAGGACTTCACTTCACCGGTGAATCCAATTTCTTTGGCTTCAGCTCTACGAACAGCTCTTGCGGTGGAGCTGGAGCCGTTTGGCAAAACGACTTCACCTATCTATCATGTGTGGCTAGGAGAGCGCGGGCCAAGAGAGGGAGCCGGTAGAAGCTACTATTTTTTACTTCATCTCGTGTCAAAGGTATGTGAGAGCGTGTTTTTAGAGGCTTCATTTGTGGAGTCATTCTATTTTATCCCGTTTGGTAAAAAAATAACTTTAAACAACTCCTAAATCTGGTAGAGAAGCCCTACCAAACAGGTCTTGACAGCCAGCACAATACACTGATAAGAATAAGATAACTGCACGAAGCGGGCTGGGTAAAAGGTGTACCGTTGGGGTCTGCAATCAATGAATTCCGCCATCCCAGCAATCAGAACCGCGCGCCAACAGGGACGGAGACAGAAAAACAAACACCATGTTACTATGTTAGACCAAAGCTTCTGCAGCGACCAGCATGGAAATGGAAATTAAACGAAACAGAGAATCATTAGCATAGTACTCCTACTTAATCAAATACAGATCATCTGTATTATTGTATTTAACCACCGCTTTGATTAGCTGCAAGTCTTCGTCGTTTCTCCCGGCCACTGTCAGAGCTCAATAGCTTGCAGCTTGGACTTTTGTGGGGATATATAGGACAAAGAAACAAACTGCATGCAGCAAGCTTCCCGTAAGCTTCATATGAACAACCGAGCCTATAAAAACCAAAAATTGATTTTCTCCTACAAGGCTGCATCTTCTTGCTGCTTTTCCAAGATACAGGCCTGATTTTTTTTCGATACATGAGCTGCTCTCCATAAAACAGATCGATCCCCATGAGGGATGACAAGATGAGCTCAAATTAGTATAAATATATTTACTGGCACAAACAGTTTGATTCTCCATTCCTACTCCCTACCATTCTGTATCCATGGTCAACGAGCAACGCATGGGTACCTTGAAAGCACACATACACAGACAGAGATCAAAAGAGCAAGGCACAAAGGGGAGGCCAGGCAGGAGGGGTGGGGTGATCATTCCAACTTCAAGACAAGTAGATAGCGTACCGTTGATCCAGTTCATTGGCGGCTGGAAATGGTATCCCGTCCTGAGCAGGGGACTGACAATGGAGGCCGGCACCAACGGCTGTGCCGCCTCAGCCTCCAGGCTCCAGTGAATGACATGGCAGACACCGGCGAGCCGCAGCACGAGCACCAACACCGCCCATGGCGCGACGAACCGCTCCTGAGTCCCCATTGCGTCTCGAGGAAGAGGGAGAAGGGAGGGGAGGGTAAGGGACAGTTTTGGATGGGGAAATGGTGAGAAGACCAGGCATCGGGGTCGGCGTCTTTTATAGGGAAAAACTACACGTTTTAGCGCGTGCTAAGCAACTTGCTGACTAGTTGAATATTATAAATCTCCATCCACCATTTTGCTCCGGTCGAAACTTCAGATCCGGGAGCACGCTGCATAACTGAACCAGGGCGGCTGCCGACATGTCATATCTCACAAGCAACGACTAACGTAGTGAACGGAGATGAGCAGTGGCCACTGGCAGCCGGAGATGAGCACCGGCCAGGAGGCATCCCAAACCCGATGCATGGTTGATGCTCAAAAAAAAACAACAACGATGCATCCATGGGCAAAGCTAGAGCAAAATAGTGGGATGCCTTGCTCTTATTGATATGAGCACCGGCCAGCTTAGCCGTGGACCTGGTGGCTAAATCCCAAACCCGATGTATCGTTGATGCTAAAAAAGAATGATGCATCGTTTCATTTTATTTTACCGTTGACAAGAGTGATTGTTAAAGGATATGTATATATGGTCATTGTCACGGTACATGTATAGGAACCAGGATGTTGGGCTTGGGCTTGGCCTTGGTCATTAGTTGATGCTAAAAAAGAATGATGCATGCGAATTGGCTTGTAGTCTAATGGTAGGACGGTCCAGTGGGACGCTACCCACCAGGGTTCAAATCCTGGTGCTCGCACCTTTTCCTGGGATTTTTCCAGGAATTACCGGCGTTATGCATTAAGTGGTAAGCGACGTTCCCGTCGACGACGAGGCGCCAATGGTGACTTCGGGAATCTCCAGATCTGCCGGGTGCTCAGTCCTTCGGAGGTGCTCATAGGGGTAGGGTTTGCGCGTCGTGTGTTCATAGGGGGTGAGTGTGCGTCGCGTGTTGTGAGCGTCTGCGTTGTATGCGTGTAATTCTCAAAAAAAATGATGCATCGTTTCATTTTATTTTACCGTTGACAAGAGTGATTGTTAAAGGATATGTATATATGGTCATTGTCACGGTACATATATAGGAACCAGGATGTTGGGCTTGGCCTTGGTCATTAGGTTGTTGAGAGATATCTCTTGTATATGCAAATAGGATCTACATGATGTGTTGTACATGCAAATAGGGCTATTTCTCTACTCCTATATAACGTGTACCGAGAGATCCAGAATAGGGTCATCTCGTTCCCTCATCTTTTACATGGTATCGTGAGCCTAAGTCCAAACGAATCTTATCATGGCGTAATCCTCCGATCCGCCACCTCGGCGTTCTCGTTTGCCATCCGCTCGTTTGGCCACTCTTCGGGTATTCTAATGAATACCCAAGATTCTAGTAAAAAATAAATACTATACCTTCCTCCGAATGATCGAGAAAAAGACTAATAAGGGGAACCCATGGGATGTGGTATGCCCAGGTCTCATCCACCACGAATGGTGCTCAACTCATCGGCTTCATCAAGCCCGACGCCAAGCCACCGGTAGAGTTCATCAAGATCGACGATGCGGCTGCCAAGGTGGCCGGAAAGTCAGTGGATCCACTTCCAAACCCCAAGTATGAGAAGTGGATCGCAAAGGATGCACAAGTTCTCAAGAGATCTTCTCACAGGTTTCATCTACAACTACCGTAGCCGAGCTTTGGGCTGACATCCAAGGGCTCCATGCTTCACAATCTCGAGCCCGTGTCATTGCTACGTGCATGGCGCCGCCACGCCTCCAAGGGGGTGTCTACGATGGCGTAATTCTTCACCAAGGGTCTTGCCGATGAGATGGCACCTGCGGGGCACAAGCTAGAAGACGATGAGCTCGTGTCGTATATCCTTACCGGGCTCGACGTGGACTACAACCATGTTGTGTCTGCTATCTCGCACGCGTGGAGCGGATCACCGTGTCGAAAACTTTACTCTCACCTGGTCTCCTTCGAGCAATGTATGGAGATGCGGCAAGGAGGCTCCCAATCTTCGGCTAACATTGTTGCTAAAGGGGGGCCGTGATGGTGGAGGAAATTCAAGCAACACCCGTGGAGGAAAGTCCAATCGCGGTGGATTTGTTCGTGGAGGCAAGGGAGGTCGTGGTAATGGTGGCGGTGGTCGTAGTAGCAACTTTGTTGCTGGACTCATCTGCAAAGTGTGGCAAAAGGGACACCCGACTTGGAACCCTAAACTATTTAGAGTCCCAAATTTTAATTTTAATTTTTAAATTTTAAAATGTATAAACCGATAACAATATTTTGGAACCCTAAACAATTTTAATTCAAAAGTGTTACAACACGAAGTTGCGAGAATTTCAATATCTTGTTCTTATATGAGTTTCATGAGTACGATCTAGACTATACTTATTTTCTCGGGTTTTTTTCGCATAGCGAGTAGAGGAATAGTTTATAGTTTTGGAACAACCTTTGGCGAATCGCTGATCCACCTTCGTCAATCGATTACCTTCCTTATTGCGCCTGCCCCTAATTGGAGCTCTTCTTATCTATTTCTATACCGAGAATAGCTTTATTGACGGGCTGAACGAACCCCTCACTTGGCTAACTCAACATTGCGTCGAGGGCAGTTTTGATATAAAGTTTATCCTCATTCAATTTTTTGATATAGAGTTTTTAGATCGCCTTGTCTTGACCCCAATGAGACTCAAAACAAAGTTTAGGAACGTAATGACACGACCAGATAAGTTTGAGGATCTAAACAGATTGATTTACAAATTTAGAGACCGGGATGACATAGTCAAACAAGTTTATGGATCAAGACGATACAATTGGACAAGTTTGAGGACCCGAATGGTTAATTTGTGAGTTTAGGCACCAAGATGACACAATAGTTCAAGTTTAAGCATTGGTGATGTACTTTACTCGTTTTTTATAAAGTTTAATTAAACCTTTGTTTGATTTCGAACAGGTCTAAAAGTTGATTTATTTTGGATAGAGGGATTACAACAAAAAAAGGATTAAATGGCACACAACAAATGGCTTTTACTAACTAATACTCCCTCCATTTCAAATTGTAAGTCATTACAAGAATCTTGGTGAGTCAAATCATATTAAATTTAGCCAAAAATATAGAAAGAATTAAAAAGATTTATAACATCTCAAATACTATGAAAATATATTAACGATGAATCTAATGATACTTAGTTGACATCCTTAAAGTTATTGTCTTACCATATAAATTTAATCAAATTTTAGATGCTTTGACTCTACAATATTTTTGGAATCACTTACAATTTGGGATAGAGGGAGCAATTGGTTGTAGACAAAGCGAGCCAGATCATGTGAAAAGTTCGCCTGCACTGACTGCATCTTATTATCTCTAGTCAGGTTACGGATCGATCAGCTCCATTCCACGCTCACACAGTACAGGAACTCACGGTGCAATGGCAAAGGCCATTGGTTGGAGGGGCTCCCACCCGCGGTTCAAATCTTGAGGGCGACACTTTATCCCGGATTTTTCGGGATTTTCCGCGCTGTGCATTAAGTGGTAGGCGACGCCCCGTCGATAGCGGCGCCCGGGTGACTTCGAACTTCAAGATTTGCCGGCTCGCCCTCGAAGGTGCTCATAAGGGGTAGGGTTTTGCGTGACGTGTGTTCATAGGGGTGGGTGTGCGTGCGTGTTAAGCGTCTGCGTTATGCTTGTGTAATCTCAAAAAAATAATAATAATAATAATTTCCTCCTGTCAGCTATGCCATGTCGAATTCGGATCCGTCTTGCCTTCTCCATTTCCTTTTAATGGTGTTTGTAGCTCACCCAAATAGGCAACCATTAATATACTAGCCTTTCCTTTTTGTTTGGATACTCCGTACTCTGAACGATGAGGTGCCAACCCTATCCTGTCTTGTGTAATGTAACGCGTGCGATACAGCAGAACGCGTGCGGCGCCGGTCAAAGAACGACCTGCGCGAAATACTGTCGATCTCAAGGTAATCTTGAAAACTGCTGCTGTGCCAAAGATAGAAACAAGCTCAATCAAACGGATGGGGATGGATCCGTGGTCGTGCCAACTCTTGTGTGCACGCGATTTTCCAGCCCTGAATCCGCGCCGATCCGATCTACTCCTATAACTGCGAGCGAAAGCGTCCAACCCAGCCATCCAATCCGCGGGGCTGGCCGCTGCCCGGCGCGCAGGGGTGGGTAGCACCCACCAGCGCCACGGGCGCCGTCCGTAGCCGCCACTCGCCACCGCTCTCCCAAGACGCAGCAACGAGTCCCTCCCACCCACGCCCGGCTCCCATATAACTCTGGAGTCTCAACCCCACCACACCGACCACAAAGACGAGGGCGACTTCGCCTCACCACCACCACGCGCGCGCGGCGTCGTGCATGGCCGCGACGGCATGCGCATACGGCTACCAGTCGAGCGGGCCGGCGCAGGCTCTGCTGCCGGCGGACACGTTCTCCGACGTGGATGGCACCGTCAAGCAGGCAGAACCGGTGCCGGCGGCGCCACCACCGCCCCCAGTGCCACCACGACCGTCGTCCAAGGTGCCGCCGTCCTTCCTGTCCCACCACCTCGACATCTGCACCGAGGGCCTCGGCTCCGAGAGCTCCGGCGACATCGATCTCAGCGACCTCACCGACGACGTCAACAACAACGGCGACGCCGCCGCCTGCGTCGACGTTCTGCCGTGCAAGTGGCAGCATCGTGATGGGGAGTCAGGGAGGGTGAGGAGCGCCAGGCCATCGTTCCCGCCGCCAATCTCGCTGATCGGGGCCGGTGGGAAGCCGTGGCTCTACCTCAGGCCACAGCGGGAAGACGGCCGCCTCGTGCTGCGGGAAGTCAGGATACCGTCACGGGAGCTGCTCCAGGCGCGCCGAGAGGACGGCCGGTTCAAGCTCCAGTTCACCCAGACCCAACCTGAGGAAAGAGGACGAATGCCAGTTGGCCCCGGGCAAAGATCCGGCAGATGCAATGGCGCCAGAGAAATCGCTACAGGGGAATGAATGAGGAAGACTAGTGCAGGGTTTTAGATGGTTTTAGATTTTGGCTCTCACAAATTCCACACGCCTTTTGTTTTTTTTTTTTTTTTTCCCATGAAGAGAGATGTAAATACAACGGAATTTATGTTCACTGTCCATTGTTAGGGTTTTGCAATAAGCTAGTGAAGCAGTTCAATGGCTTAGGTGACAGGAATCAAGTACAAAACCAACAAAAAAGCTAGTAGTTGCGTGGCACTTGTACCCTACCAGAAACCTGCTGGCATTACATTTTCTGCTGCAGAGCACTATGTTTCAGACGACAGAGTTCACAAGAATCCTGAGGTTTGTTGATGGAAAAGGTACCAGGTCACATGACAAAGTTAGTTGATGGTTGACAGTTAAAGCCACCACGAATGGCATTTGGAATCAAATATGCTGATTCTGCAACTTCTGCCAAGTACTATGACCCTCCTACTTTGATAGACTAATGCTACCATAATTCAAATAATTCAAAGTGTAATAAGGAATCATCGATGCAATTATGAATTTGGAGCTCTGAATTTTTCTCTGCCATAGAATTACATTGCATGAAAAAGATATTTTGCTGAATAGGAAATGGTGAAATATCACAAAGCACGCTTTGTACAAATGCAAGCAAAGCGTCCTTGGACAGGGAAAGGAAGGAGAAAATCTACCATTGATGTGGTGGCAGCATTCGTGGAGCCTGCCTGTGCCTTCCCATTATTGTGGAGCCCTGAGCCCTTATCCTTTTCAAGGACAGATAACCACACACACGAGATTGGACCTTATGATTATTTCTCGCCATCTAACGTCAATAGCACTTTGTATAATTCAGGGCGCCGGTCCCTGAATATCCCCCAACCATGCCTAGTCGACTTGATCTCATCCAAGTCAAACTCTGCCACCAGCACTTCCTCGTCTTTGTCGTTAGCAAGCTTCACTATTTCTCCAGTTGGTCCTGCAGAGACACATTTTTTTTTCAATTGAAGTCATGTTTTTTACTTTTAACCCTTCTATCTACCCGCATAAAGATATACACAAGCTAGATTACCTGCAATGAAGGAATTCCCGTAGAAGGTTATCGTGCTCTTGCCATGCTCAGTCTCAACAGTTTCTCTGCCAATCCGGTTTGAAGCAACAAGAGGGACCTGGATAATTCAAGCTGAAATCATAACGCGGCCCAAGAAGTGGCTGTTTCACAAGTATCACTTGGAACAACAAAGAAAGAAACATCTTTATGGTTCCTCAACGAAGGTCATAGTGCATCATGAACTTATACAAAACAACAAACAGTACCAAGTTGGCACCAGCATGGCCTTGCATTACTCGCTTCCAATGTTCACGGGAATCCAGGTTACCATCCTGGGGTTCAGATCCAATTGCAGTGGGATAAAACAGTATTTCAGCCCCCTGAAGTGCCATTGCTCTTGCACACTCTGGAAACCACTGATCCCAGCAGATTCCTACAAGGTCAAGAATGATGTCATTAGTTATAATTGATATTATGTTTCATTAATTACTATTAGTGCTACTATACTTAAACTAAATAGAGCTGTATCACTACAGAACATCAATAACTTACCAACACCAATCGTGGCATATTTGGTTTTGAAAGCCTGCATCAATAACAGCAAATGCATTTAAGTGAACTTTTGCTGATATCAAGGACAATTAAGGTCACATCGTATACATCTATATTTTTTTGTCAGGAATATACAAAAAGTTTGAGAATAGGAATCACCTTAAAGCCAGTGTCACCTGGGTTGAAATAAAACTTCTCTTGATAACCTGACAAACAGAAGCAGCTTTTTAGATGAGATAACCCAATCTATTGCAGAACAGGAAAAGACTATTAACCTTACCTGGTCCATCTGGAATGTGTGATTTGCGATAGAGTCCAAGATCAGTGCCATCAGCATCGATAATGGCCACCGAATTATAATGTGCATTGTTTGCTTCTTCGAAAAAACTGACAGGTATCACAACTTCCAACTCCTTTGCAAGCTGTTGCATCCTATGGACCATGAGAGGCAAAGGTGCACATATAAATGCCAAAGAACTAAAATACATACATTTATTGACTGCTCGCAGGAACAAGCAGGTCTACCTTATAATAGTTGGATTGCCTTTGTAAGGCTTAGCGCGCCGAAAGAAATCCAGCCTTTGAGCTTGACAGAAATAGTGCCCCTCAAACAATTCCTAGGACATAGATAGAAAACAGACAGAAATAGAATGAAAAACTTAAGGAATGTGGAAATGAGAATATCTGTCCAAACTCCTATGCCCTTCCTGCTTTCAGTTTTAAAAAGAAGCATTGTAGTTATCCATAGCTATCACATAAATTTACCTGAATGAGTACAATCTTTGCACCTTTCTTGAGTGCTTCCCTAATCAACCTGTAAAACAAGCGATCAGTCCCTAAACATTCAGTGATGTAATTTAAACATGGGTGCATGTGGATGTGTGCTGGGCGTTATACATCATACTTTCTTCTTTAATAATGACATGTAGCTCTCCAGTGTGTAAAGAAAAAAAAAAAAAAAAAATAGAAATAGAAAGCATATCCCCTGTCATTTAAGTAACAGAATTCCACCTTTAAAAAAAAAAAACATAATTCAATCCATGGATGTATAAATTTCATAGTGTAGTCAGAATATATTTCTAATTCTAAATCTTGTAAAAATAAGTTCTAAAACGGGTGAATTTTAAACACACATGAGGATGTAATAATAATAAAAAAATTCTAAAACTTGTAACTTTTTGACTGATGGAGGTCAAGCTGAGAATGGCAGTGAAAGTACATGGAAGCCACATCGGCACTAATGGTGAGTACTAGTTCAAAAGAAATAATTAAAAATTAGAACATCTACCAATCTGGCAAGTTCATAACTATACAATAGCTTTGCGACACAACAATGCACTCAGGTAAAGCTATGATTTCAAATATGCTACATGTACGAGGGGCTGGACGGGGAGTTGGCTTAACTAAGCCAATGTTCTGGAACTCCTCTAGTCGCAAATTGTTCATCATGTAGTCCTTCAATTGATGTTGGGTGTGGGTGGTGTGCATTTGGTAACCTTGTTTGTTACTATCTTTCTTTTTTACTGTAATGTTGCAAACTCTATTCTGCTTAATGAAATACGCGCCTAGGCGTGTTCTCAAAAAAAAAAGACTAATAGGAAGTCATAAACAGAGTAAGTTCAAGACATTCCATTCAGCAAGATAAACCATACCACTGTTGTTATGATGTACTGTACCAACATGAGGTGCAAGAGAATTGCAAATCAAGTGAAGACAAGACAAATTTTGGAATTATGAGTTTTCTTTTTTCACTATAATATATAATCAAAACAAAGTATAGCACAATGTAATTGTAGCATCCAAACAGATTTTCATTTTTGGAAGAGTGCTGTAACTATTGGAAAATAGAATCCTGGCAACATAGAATAATAGAAAAGTGGCAGAAGAGTTAACACTGCAAAGGGTGGAAAACTGACTCATTAAGCATATCGTTCCTAGTTTAGCAAGATGTGCTTTGGTTTTAACGCAGCAGCTAGAAATTAGAACAGCACCAGCGGCTCGAAAACAACTTAGTGGTTCACTATAATATACAAATACAGAAACAAACCTTTTTTTTTTTTTTTACAAAATACAGAAACAAACTTTAAAATGGACTTTCACTTTACTGTACAAGAATATAGCAGATCTCGTAGCATAAGTAACCAAATCCCAACAACTGAACAAACAGAAACATATCATTTAACTTGTTATTGGGATTCAGAAATGAACAAAATGAGGATAAGGTAGCTGATACAAATGGTTATGTAAGATTGTCTTGAAGAATAATAATACATAAATGCATATTCTTATCGCATTAACCAAGGCAAAAGCGCAACATCTCAAGATACATAACCGAATCCAAACACCAAAGCAGATGCCTCAATAATTCTCTGAAAGAATAAAGTAGCTGACAGGAAAAAAAAAAAAAAAAAAGAATGGAGTTGAGAATAAAGTGGCCGACAGGATTGTCCAATCCAAGGCAAAATGCAGAAATCCAATGTGTTAGAGGTACACGGAAGTTAAGATATAAGATCGTTATAGTTTTATTTGAGGTGATTCTGTACTCAAAATTTTATAGCGAATCCAGATTATACAGAAATTGGTTATCAGGATAGATACTAGATAGTTGATGGTAAAATGAAGACTGCAAAGTCATGAGAGGAACTATTTATGGCACCGTTACTGAAGACGAACTCCTGCCTACAAATCAAAGCACTACTAGAGGTGCGCACTTATTGCAGATTTCAGTATAAATCATCACGAATCAAACCCTTGCTAGCAGCAAGAGCAACCGTGAACACCAGGACCCCATGGTACTGAGCAAGGATAAGAGGTTAGCCACGATTTGGCTCCTTGGGGGAGGGAATCAGGCCAGGCGGCGGGCGAACGGGTGGGCGGACAACAGCATACCTCTCGGCGGTGGCGACGTTCTCCGCCTCGACGTCGGTGCAGGCGAACTGCACGGCGGCGACCGACACCTTCCTCCCCGCTGCCGCAGCCATCCTCCTCCCTCCGCGCGCCTTCCCACTTCACTACTTCACCTACCCCTCACCTCCTTGGCGGCCGCTGCTGCTGATGCGGTTTCAAGCAGAGAAAAGAAAAGAAAAACACCGTCACTTAAGGAGAAAAAAAAAGGCGCCGCCTTGGGGCCTCCCGTTGTTGACTTGTCTTGGCTTTCACGTGGGCTGTGAGCAAGTCGAGGCCACCCATGTCGCCCATGCCCGTCCTGTCGGTCCAACTTTGATGGGCTTGCTTGGGGCAGTGGATCACTGGTGAGCCCAAGGCCCAAACCGGAAAAGATCAGAAACAGGGGGAGAGATGCTGTGCTTCGTGGTTTCACGAAACCGTGTTCGCTCTCTGGACTCCGGCTCATCCTTATCCTTGCTCACGTGAGAATCTGGCAGGTTCGGAGAGCATTGTCGATCATATGATTCATGACACTGACCGTGACTGACCCCTCCTTCCTAGAATACAGATAAGGCCGAGGCGTCTACTAGAAATAGTCGACGACGCGAACCGGTCCGCTTCAGTTCAGATCCGCGCGTCACCGCCTCACCGGCAACGTGTGTGTGTTCCTGGGGAGGAAGCAAACTCTGCTTGGAGGACAAGAAGAAGAGGATACCGTGGGGTGCGGATGGCTACAAGAAGGGCCGTGGTGGTGAGGGTTACTGCTCAGCCTGCGTGGGCGGCCGTCGCGGAGGCCGTGACGAGAAGGATGGACGGCGTGGGCAGTGGCGCCCGCGTGTCGCGCTACTTCAGCGACAAGGCCTCTGGCAGGGTGCTCAGCGAGGAGGAGCGCGCCGCCGAGAACGTCTACATATACAGGTACGGTGGTGATCGGTTACCGACTGGTGACTGACTGATTAATTAAGCGGCGGTGTGATCGAGTGCCATGGTTTCGAATTTAACTGAGTTGGGGATTGATCTGACTAAGCAGAAGATGGAGCGGGAGAAGCTGGAGAAGCTGAGGAGGAAGGAGGACAAGGCCAAGGCTGAGGCGGCCAAGAGGGCCGCCGCCGCCGCCAAAGGTGACAAGAAGGTAAACAACAGAAAATCCTTCATTCTCGTCTCCGATGACAGTGGATTGTTATTATTTTTTCACTCTGTCGTTGCCGGAGCAGTAGGCCTTAAAACATTCCACAAAATCTTTTCAGACTCCTCTAATGATTGAGTTTTCTCATTTCACTAGAGATGATCTGAACGTCGGATCTGTTTTACTACAAACCTGATTATGATTTCTGTATAGAATGTTTGCTAGATTCTGATATTCGTGTTGATCATTTATGCACGTGTCCCTGTTGTTTGTTGGGTTGTTTGCAGAAGGGTGAGGAGGCTCATCCGAGCTGATCATCGCGAAATCAGATCGATGCGCCTGTGATGACAAGTACTACGTGCAAGTAGACTCCTCTGTCGGTCCTCTTCTTGCACTGTACTCTGCATGGACAGGAACGTTTGCTCTCTCTGTAACTCTGCTCGTCGTGTGTATTCCTTGTCGGTGTTGTGAACTTTTCTAGCTACGGTTCTGTCTTGTCGGTGCGAATGGTGGCGCCCTTGAGCCTTATATGTACATAGTTTGTCAGTAAAAATAAATAAATCTAGTCCCTTCGTAGTCCTAAATCAAGTTTATATCTCTGTATTTGGATGTGTTAATTATTAAAAGTTGAACCAGTTATGTATAAACAGTATCAACATTTATTTTAAATAAGTTTATTATAAAACTAAATGTTATTATAAAGAAATTTGATGTTATTCATTATACATAATTAATATTAGTATTAATTGTACGTGCATGACATGAACACGTGCCATGCCCAAAATCTCGCGCGCGCGGGCTACATGGCCTTGGCCGTATTTCGCGTCGTGCTTGGATTGGCACAGCACAAGAATGTAGCACATCTACAATGTAATTTCCTATTATTTATTATACTATCTTTCATCTAATTCTTGAATACATCTAATCTAATCTAATCCTCCTATATATAAACAAATCCCACTAAGTCTAATTCTCTACAATCTCATGAAGCCACGTCCATCAATAGGTGCCGCAACTCACGACATGCAACCACATTGGTTCAGCTGCAAACGAACAAGCGCTGAGTTTCGCTTTGCATCATGCATGCATTGTTAGAGCACCCGCAGTACGAAGAACCGAGGTTGTGGCTATATCGGGTCCCACAATTGATGTAACTGTTGCTAGTCTCGACATCCCAGTGTATAGCACCGAACATGGCTCTATAGCCAGACCCACAACAAATAAAAAAAAGGAGAGATGGACGCAGCAGGTAGCGCCCACTTCCTTCCCCGTCAGCATCGTACCCGTACGGCTTGATTTCTTTACTTGTTCGACCCGGGTCCGATAGAACCTCGGTTCTTCATCGACGCGTGGTTGCAGTGTTCGCATCATCGACGCGTGGTTGCAGTGTATCGCACATCGACGCGTGGTTGCAGTGTATCGCACATCGACGCGTGGTTGCAGTGTATCGCACATCGACGCGTGACGGCATTAATTGTATCGAACCGTCGTTGCACCCAGCACTACGGGTGCTCTTAATTCATATCCTTCCTTTCAACTAGCCAGTCATGACATACGCCATAAAAATTTATAGCCGCTGGAGTTGGAGTGGTTGACCACCATCGTGATCAGGATGTGGACAACCCAGACACGCCCAGCATCAGCATCGGCGCTATGCATGTTTGCGTAGCTCTCTCTCTATACTCTAGGCCATGTTGCCCATGTAACATATTCCCCTCCTTAAGATGATCCTGCATACGACGCGTATGCATGTTTGCACCTCCGGCTCTTCCGTTTTGTTCGTTATTAGGTGAAATCTTATATTCTTATAAAGCAAAACCATCTCTTGATTCTTATTGGTTAATATTTCATCTTCTCCTTATACCCGCGGCAACGTGCGAGGAGAGTCGCCTTGGTTTTGAAAAACGTTAAAAACCCTTGCATGAAAATAATACACAAAGATCTATATATTTCATATCACGAGCAAAAAGGAAAACTAGCAGATATATTTTTAGAGTTATGCTTGAGCCGGCAAGACGGACGACATATGTCATGGGCCATGCTTGGTCTTGGTCTTCGTGGGCCATGCTTACATATGTCCGTCCCTTTTTTTTTTCTCTGAAGCGTGTTTGTGAGGGAAACACACCAAAGTAAAGATTTACTAGGATGTGCATGGGCAAGACGGCAAGAGCAACAGACTCGATTGAGGTTTAATTCTCTATGAAAAGAAACATGAACTAATATGATTGCAATCCTGGTCATGAAAGCAGTCTTGGTTCCAGAATGACAGTCTACAAAAGTTCGGGACGCATAAAAGAGCACATGAATAGCAGGGGGGTAATTAAGACACTGTGACAGTGTGGAGGCAGAGTAGCACAGAGCCATGACAAAATTCAAATTCAAATCAAACCCCTAGCCAAGATGCATGTACAGGAAAGGCACGAGCAAGCTCCTCCGAACTGACAAAATCCAAATCTAATAACATAAAAAAAAGAGAGATCCATGTGGCCGACGGCCGACAGTACGTGGCCAGGCACCCACCCACACGATCGACCGATCTGATGTTCCGATCCCATGCATGTCCCGGCCTTTGGCTCCTCTACTCGGCTTGGCTCGCCGTCGGCCTCATGTGACGACGACCGTTCCAGAACGACATGACGTTGGCCACGAGCCACGGCCACCACCGGCGCCCACCACCACCACTAGTGATACCCTTCCCCTCAGCCGCAGTCCTGGGCTGCGACCGGACGCCTCCGAGGCAGGACACCTTGGGTGACCCAGGCTCCGCCTCCGCCTGATGATGATGACCCGCGGCGGCCTCCCCGGAGGCGAATACCCTCGCGCGACCGGCAAGCCCAATCTGAAGCTGGCATGGGGACCGGCGCCTTCCACCGTGGTCACGCGCAGCGGCCTTGCCCGTCAGGCCGCCGATGACCACGGCCGCCACTGCCGCCCTCGGCGCAGGCGAGGGTGCCGTCGACAGCGAGCTCCTCCCGGCCGTCGCCGCGCTCCTGCGCGCGGCGCACGACTTGGGGTTAGCGGCGGCGCCCTTTGGTGGAGTCGTCCCGCTCCAGCACCGCCACGGCGGCGCCGACGACGACGACGTCGCTCCAGTCGATGTCCTCGCCGATCCGTAGCCGGAGAGACTCCGCGGGGGCGTACGGGTCGTACTCCGGACTCGTCGCAGTCGAGCGGTGGCATCGCGCAGCCGTCATTGTGGTCGACTGGCTGTGGCTGCACCTTTGAGCCTGCAGTCCTGCACTACTGCAGTCCTGCAATGCCGAGTGCAGAGGAGGCGCGCAATGGTTTGGAGGTGGAGATTTGAAAAGGTGCATGATGGACAGCGGTGGGTGGGGGCGGCTTACCTTAATCCAGGGGGGTTGGCTGGTCGCTTTGGAAGCTAGCTAATGGTGTAGGTTTAGTTTGGTTTGGATTGTGCTTCCGAGTTCCGAGACCTCTGCCGTGTGCTCTTGCGCTTGTCTTGTCTCGGATCAGATTAAGCTAATCGAGTTTGGTTAATTCAGCTGCTGCAAGACGCAGGTCAATGGAGGTTGGTACTTTGTGATGCATGGGACGGGGTCCCGCCGCTTGCGGAAGCAGTGACTGCTTGGTGCTTGGCGCCACCAAAGTAATCGTAGGAAGCTTCCATGCGCCGTTTCCATTCGATGATTCGAGTGATTTGTTTTGTTTTGAATCGATCTGTACGTCTGGTGCTTCGTGCTCGAGTAGTAGCTCAGTAGGGGCTGCTTTTGCACAAATGATGATCTTAACTCCAGTATAGGAGTAAACGGATGAAATCTAAATCTTATTGTTTCTGTCCAGATCACTGGATTTAGATTAAGACAAATATATAAAACATGCTGTAATAAGCACAAATCGGGTCCATAGCTCAGTGGTAGAGCAATCGACTGCAGATCGATAGGTCTCCGGTTCGAACCCGGATGGGCCCTGTGGAGTTTTCTTTTTCTTTTTTCGATTGTTTTCTGCATTTTGCTATGTTTTCCTTTTCGGTTTTCAATTATTTTTTGCATTTTGGATTTCTTGATGTATTTTTTTATCAATTATTTTCTGCATTTTAGTTTGTTTTCCTATTGGGTTTTTTTTTTTTTGCAGTTTTGTTTTTTTATGAGTTCATTTTTTGATGTCTTGAACAGTTGGTTATCCAACAACGAACCGAATGGGGCGGCCCTCGTTTCCCTTCTATTTTTTTTAATAATTACCTATGTTGTTCCTCAAAAAAATATTTTTTTTTGTTTTTGATCTTTCCAACATTTCTTAATTTTTCTTTCAATCATGATTCATGTTTAACTTATTATTTTCTTGCTTAATTTAAATTGTTAGCAAATTAGTGATATGAACTATTTTTAAATAAGTTTAAGTCTTTTTTACTGAAATTGTTCGGTCTTATTTTAAAAGGTTTTATAACCTACATGTTCATCATTAAATGTACTCATTTAGATTTAGAGCGCATGAAAAACTTTTTGTTTTTTGAGCTTTCCAACATTTCCTCGGTTTAATTTTTCTTTCAGTCATGATTAACATTTAACTTATTTTTCTTGCTTAATTTAAATTGTTAGCAAATTTGTAAGATGAACATTTTTTAAACAAAAAGAGATTGATTACATGGAGAAGAAGTATAAAGCCTTTTTTACACCATTTATTTTCATTGACGGAATCACATATTAAAATTATATACATGCATGCTCACAAGGAAACAAAAGAGCGGAGCTTTTAGGGATTGTGTCTTGACACGTTTTTCACTAAGAACCAACACATCTTAGGACATAACCACAGGATTACCAAACTAAGAACATTCAATTAGATTAGATCCTAATTACACGGAGCTACGTTGTGACTCTTCTCAAAGAAGCTCATAGCAACACCCTCTCCTAGACTACAAACTCACGACACGCACGGTGCGGCCATTGAGACCACGCACATTCTAGACAAACATTTTTTCTGAAGACATTAAACAAAAAACCAACGAGCAACAGAGCAAAAGGGTCGATCTAGACACAATTAGGGGATATAAATAGGTTAATACTACTATGATCATTGGTGCTGAGCGTAAGGATCGATATGGTGGTGGGTGTCGTTGCAAAGTGGTGGAAAGTTGTGGTGGCAGTGGCACTACGCCTTCTTTCCGTTTCCCAGGAAGCGCCGCGATGCTCTCTTTGCATCACCTTGAACTTTTCAGCGAGGCGCAGCCGCAAGGATCGCATCGGCACACTTGTTGTAGGTAGCTAGAACCTTGGTGATCTCCTTCTCATCTCCTTCCGCGTGCGCCCGCTGATAGCCCCGATAGTGGGGGCGAATTCTTGATTGATGAGGAACATATCGTCAATGCTTTCCTCCTTCTTGTCTTTCGCGACGACGGCGAGGACCTCCTTGAAGGCCTTACGCAGCTTGGAGACGGTCTCGCGAAGGGCTTGTTTTTACCGGGTCGACGCCGGCGGCGGTGAGGCAATCTAGTTTGTGGTTCGGCGCGGCCATGGCGGTGAACAGCTCCTCCATCCTCTGCGCAACTTCATGTCCGGGCGGTGACTCCATGACGATCTTGGCGTTCTTCTCGTAGGACGAGGCGAGTTTTGCTACCTTCTCCTCGCCTCCTGCCTTGGCCCTTCGCGAGGGCGCGCTCGGCGATGTGGAGCTGCTTGGAAGGCGTCTATAGCTTCCTTCTTCTTGGCGGGCGGCGCTGTGGCGATGACATCGTCGAAACCTTCTTGAGGGTTAGATTCACCTCGTTGATGGCCTTGTCAGCTCCGGGATTTATTTCTCGGGCACTGGGAAGGAGTGGCTTCCCGCGGCTTTGGTGGTTGCAACAAGGACGATCAGTACGAGGATCTTGGTGGCCATTGTAAAAAATGTAGTATAATGTATGCTAGCAACTGTTGGTAGTTCAGTTGGTTCACAATGCAACAGCTTTTTATTAAACGGTGAACATCTTTTGCTATAAATAGTGCATGCATGGGTGGATGGAATGGAAGGTGACAATGCAATTGAGGTGAGCCCAAGAGAGAACTGCGGCGGGTGAGTTTGGGATAGCTCCAGAATTGGGTACTTCATGCAAGACCTGTATTATTTGTGTGAAAGTGTTTTAATGATTTTCATAATGCATTCAAGAATTAGATTAAAAAAATCAAGAACTAAATTAGAGGCAGTATAATAAATGATAAGAAATTGCATTGTAAATGTGTCTATATATATATCATTCTCGTGCCGACCCAAAACACGCGACCCACGGGCTAGGCCATGTAGCCCGCCGTGCTTTGAGATTCTAGGCACGCGGACCCTGGCCCTCATGTCATGCCGGTAAAACCCAAAATATTTCGTGTTGTGTCGTGCTTTGGGAGATCCGCCCTCAAATGGCAAGACCTAAGTCCAGCTCTACCAACTATGTACTTGGCTTGTTCTGCTAAAAAAAAAACTATGGCTTGTTGTAAACAAATATACACCGTGTATATTCTAAAGAGAAAAAGAGATTTTGATAACGTACAAGTACTAATAGTATAACTTTTGTTACTGCATTGATGGATGATTGGATGTGGTTGGCTAATATCGATCTAAAAGACCAAGGGGATTGGGTGTTATAAGTCTAGGTGTCCATAATAAGTCTCTCTTAAGCAAGTGGCTTTTCAAACTGATAAATGGTGATTAATATCGATCTAAAATATTTATGATTCAGAATTTAAAATTATATTAATTTAACACCAAGATAGATATCCAAGTTTGTCCTAAGTCAAACCATGCAATGTTTGGCTAAATTTTTAAAGAAGAGACTATGATTCAAAATGTATCCAGTGATGCTAATTTGAAGTCGTAACTATTATTTCTATTTTCTATAATTTTGTTCAAAGTTAACAAAATTTGACTTGTAGCAAACTAAGATTTCTTGTATTTTAGAATGCAGGAAGAAAAAAGATAGATGATATTATACACCCACTCAACTACTCAAACATTGTTTGTTTTATCCTGAAACCAAGAAAGTTTGGATGGGATTAAGAGTGATTTAACCGCTGTAAGTAAAATCCCTCACTATATATTCCCACCAATCCTCTTCAATCCCTATGGTTGGAGAAGAATGACAGGACCTCAGCTGGATCCAAACCTTGGGTTTTTGTTTTTATCTCTTTATTGCATATATCCAGTCAGCTGTCATCCGCATGTCTACATAATTCCTTTACTAAGAGTAACGACATAAAAACAAAATGGGTCCATAGCTCAGTGGTAGAGCAATCGACTGCAGATCGATAGGTCTCCGGTTCGAACCCGGATGGGCCCTTGTGTTGTTCTCTGTTTGTTTTGCATTCCTTTTGAGCTTTTTTTAAAAAAAAAACTTTTCGAGATTTTGCATTTTTGCTTTTTGAGCTTTTTTTAGCGTTTACGGTATGCTCGAATGGCAATGGTTTAATCACATCTTTTCCACTCTGCCGTAATGCACGTAGTATCTATAAAATCAGTATAGAAAGATAGTTTGAGTTCATGTGACAACTCACTTTTGTATGCATCACAAAACGAATAAATGCCAGCATTGATATATTGCTGAAATATATATAATATAACTGATCGTAACATGATGACTGCAAATTCTTAGCTGAAATCACGGCGATACCCTCACAAATCATTCATGCCGACTTACACACTATTATTATTTGGTAGTAGGAGTTTGCACCAAACTAGTAGATGAACAGATCGATCTGAAATTGGCTACATCATTTTTCGGGTCTTGAGTGACTTGTCATAGAGCTGAACCGTGCGACCATTCAGTTGCTGTAGTGGTCTGGAGTTGTGCCTGTAACTCCCCTCCAAAGGGGCCATCAGATCAGCAGCTTGTTCCTTGGTCATTTCTCTTACCTGCAAGTTAAAAGGATCCAGATTGTAGCAAAGTAGATGTAGTAAACAAGATTGTTCTTCACAATGTTTTCAGCACAGGGCACAGTGATACCTCGTCAAGAATGTTCCAGATCACATTCTCAGTGCATGGAGGTGCAGTGAGGGATCCAACGTATCTGTAATATCTATCCGCGCCCTGCCTCAGTTCTGTCATGTCCACCACTCCAACAGGGAGAGGATCGCGTTGCTCCGCCTTGCAGACATTCGCATACAACTCAGCCAACTGTTCCTTTATCTGAAAGTCGCGTGCAAAATAAAAAAATAGTGAGATACATTTTGGCTACTTAGAAGCATCTACTAGTTCAAATGCGAATCACAAATCATTTCGACGTTCTGAACCAGAGAAAGACAAGCCCTCATTCAGTTCTTGGCTTATTGAACAGGTCAAACGTCTCATGGGTATTTAGAGTAGTTCAAGCCTGATATATCTAATCATTACTGTCGAGTCATAGTTACCTAGAAACATGTATAGATAGAGTGTGTTCATTCATGATAGTTTGGATCCTTTTCGTTTCTTATTATTATGACCAAAGTGCAAAGATTACATAGAACTATGTAGTTCTATGTACATAGAATGTATAAAGGATGGAAAAGGAAACAACAGTAACATTTCCGTCTTAATGTATAAAGTTATACTATTATATTCAGGTGAGTCCATTCTCACCTGGAAAAGGAAAGGGTCTGGTTTGCCATATCGATAAAGGATGGCCACAACAGTAACATTTCCGTCTTCAGTTACGTGAACCATGTGAAGCTCCAAATCAAAACTATCAGGGACACAAGAATCAAGATAAGGCATAGGTGCATTAAATTAGTACAACGGATAATCCATGCTGTACAATTCATCAGAGTGTACATGCAAACCTTTCGCCGTTGATGGTGTGCTCCGATGGGGAATGCCAATGCAATTGCTTCAGCTTATACTTTATCCCACCCACCGTCACGGTCTCAGCGGTGTCA
Source organism: Hyparrhenia diplandra (assembly GCA_015847255.1). Classification (NCBI taxonomy): domain Eukaryota; kingdom Viridiplantae; phylum Streptophyta; class Magnoliopsida; order Poales; family Poaceae; genus Hyparrhenia; species Hyparrhenia diplandra. The sequence goes on along the minus strand of JADLZK010011455.1, from coordinate 140,939 downwards.
TTGTAACTCAGCTGCATCATTCAATGACGCCAGATGATGATCATCCATATTGAAAAAATCACGACTCAGAATTTGGAGGTAACATGTACAGATGTGAATGAATCACTTCTTTTACATATTTGGGTCTGAAGTCAAAGTTATTTCTGATGTATGTAAAACATCACAATTACATAGCGGATATCAAATCCATGTCCCATAAAGTGCACTTATAGGATTCTTTGGAAAGAATAATGTTGTTTAGGCAATAACATAGATACCTCTATCAAAAGTTGTCCTAGCATGTAATAGTTTCACTTTGGAAGCAACCAAGCCTACTGATGGTGTGGTCCATGATCTATAAGTTGTTATGAGTGTGCAGCGGAATACAGCCTGGCTCGTTATACCCACGAGCCGAGGCCCCTCGGGCCCAGATCCACCGAGCCCCCAACATACCTGGGCATTGGGTCTAACTCAACTAAAAGACTAGTGTGATGGGTGATGGCTGCCCCAGCCTTATATGTTGTGCTCCCTCACTTTGTCAACTTCGATGTGGAACTAAACCTAACAGTTTAGAAGTATACTTTTTTTTGGGGGTTGAGGTGAGTAAGTATTAAGCCAAAGGTTTTTAAGTATACATATACTTTGTCATACAATCAATAATAACTATTCGAAAACAAACCGCAATGTTGAAGATATTGTCAACAATGGTTGCATTTGTAGCTGTATAATCCCTTTCAAGGGCCTCCAACTGCGGAACATAGACTGCTTCATCCTTGATGATGTCAATTGGAGATTGTTGTGTTCCTTTAGAGCAAAGTGTGTAATTAGGGCTTAAGCTTCCCCAATATTTTGGGCCAGTACTTCCACTGTAACTAAAGCTCGGACCATCTGCATTAAGTAAATCATATAAGAACCTTTCTAATTATGCTCATTAAACTCAATGCTCCAATTGAGAAATGTCAAAAGAACGATCTCTAGGAACAATCACAAAGAAACTATAGACAATGGTAAGGGCAGTTACAACTGTTAACATTGAACATTGAATGACCTATCAACGACGTTGAAAAATTACCGTGAAGGCTGCTAAACACTATAATAACAAGCTTGCTTAAAAAACCAATGCAACATATAAGACTCGTGCCATTGCCACTTGATATCAAGTACTCCCTCCGTCTCATCAAACTATAAGGCATTTTAACAATTTTGGAGACAAAACATCTCAAGTTTGATCAAATTTATATGATAAGATAATAACATCTATGATGACAACGAAGTATCATTAGGTTCTTCATTAATTATTAATTTTCTTAGTGTATCTATTTGGTCAAACTATATGCTTTGACTCTCTAAGATTTTTGGAATGACTTAAATTTGGAATGGAGGGAGTACCATACAACAGAGCAGCAACGAACATGCTGCAAATGACACTTTTTAGTTATGATGATGCTTGTGAGAATGCAGGGAAAAAACGCGTACCAAAGTCACATGCATGGTGCACGAGGAAGCAAGAATACATCAGCGCAACACACAACAGACTTTTCTTTGTAGTTGCCATGTATCCCTTCCCCTGCTCAGAAATAAACCTCTAGTATCTTTCCAATAGATGCAGAGTAATGAAGAACCATAAGACTACAAGCCCTGAAGTCACAAGCATAACGTACAAATATATAGGAAGCTAAAGAATAACACTGCTGCATAAGCCAGCTTCCGTTTCATCAAAAAAAAAAGAAGAAGAAGAAGAAGAAGAAGAAGAAGAAGCAAGCTTCCTTGTACCTGTTGATATAATACGTACCGATTCAATGCTTGATGTTTTGGTTCCAGCAAAGTGTCACCTTTATTTAGTTAGGATCGTTACTCTTGTAGCGTCATGGATGAGTTGGGATCGTTAGTCTTGTAGTGTCATGGATGATGACTACATAAATTTCTCAGTCTAGTCTAATGTCAGGTAGTTAATTTCTCCATGACAAACCATTCTTAGTAGCTATAAATGTATCACTACACAGTGATGAAAACAATGTAGGTACACTTTGCTCGCTTAGAAATTCATATCAACAATGTTGACAGCCATACCTAGATAGTACATTGCTTTTAACACACACATACAAAATAAAAATGAAGTGGACACAACTCAAACTAAGAGAGTATATACCCATGATTGGTATTTTCCAAGAAGAGGTTCCTAACTGCACGCATATTACTGGCGAAAGCGATGACGACCCACAAGACCTCTGACATCAGCAATGTCTAACTCAACACGTATTATGTATTATGTTAGTTAAAAGCAGACCTACAGCATCATAAGGATATTAAATTGGAATATACCATTAGGGGCCGTTTGGTTATTCCGGAAGGGACGCAGGAACCAATCCAATCCAGCTAATAAATTGCTATACAAATTACACAATCATTCTGGCCAGGAATAATTCCAGGCCATGAATCCGAAACAACCGAACAAGCCCTTATGGAAGGAATGTGGGATGTGGGATCATATGAGCTTAACACATTGGGTATATTTATTTCTTGCAAGTGCTGGAGACTTCTATGTTAAGAAAAATAAGAGAGACTAAGAAGAGACACTAGTCGGTCAGAGCTAATTACATCTAGGCTCGCCAATGACACTAAATGACCAGCGACTAAGTCTGAGCACTCTCGTACAAGTGCTGCTCAACTAGCTGGGTTCATCATGACTGCTTTCCACCCAGGCAATCTATCAGGAATTTTATCAATTACTCATATAGGCATAGCACAGAAATCAGTCTTGGAGAGTTCCTTAATTGTTAATGACAATTCAAAATATTCGCATGAAATTTCCTACAAAAAAAGAGATATGCAAGAAAGACCTGCACAAGGCTAGGTACGCAATGGATGCTTTGCACAGCTGCAAGCCTGCAATGTCTCCCCAAAAAGAAAAGGCACAACAGAACTTGCAAGAAAAAAAAAAACTATCACAAATCCCAGTCAGACAATGCACAAAATAAGCCCTTGTATCAAAACTCGAAAGCAAAGTTCTTTCCCCACTAACAGAGGCGTAGTGTAACTTGACCTGGGCTATGCAGTTCATACCCCAATGCCCATGACAGAACTGGTAAGAGAAGATTTATTCAAAAAAAAAAATGATAAGAGAAGAATGATATCTTCCCCCATAAAAGAACATCATATTTTCCTTATTATATGAAACTACTTTATTAAGCAAATAAGAGACTGTTCCACTATCTTTAACAGCATTAAGATGTATATAATACCAATATCTCACCTATGGCAAATAAAATCATGAAACTGCCCTCTTTACCCCTGGTGCTGCACAAGGATCACAACTATACAAGACCGAGAGTTTGAATCAAATAACATTACATTGAAGAGCTGGATACTGGTAAGTACTATTTCATGGGAATCCTTATCAATAGCTCTTCTTTGGGTGAAAAAGTTCATACATCAATGTCAAAAGCATAAAACACATGCACGATGAAAAGTACAGGCTCAAACTATTACTAGGTCTAGATGTCCACAAAAGGCTCCTTGTTATAGATTCAGAATACAACAACAACAACAACAACATAGCCTTTAGTCCCAAGCTAGTTGGGGTAGGCTAGAGATGAAACCCATATGAAACAGTAGACAAAAGAACGTAGAAAGGCACAAGACAAAAGGATAAAGATAGGGTAGATAGAAAAGGAAACAAAGTCATGGTTCAGGCACGTTAATAGCTAGCCTCCAAGCGCTCCTATCCAAAGCTAAATCCTTGGAGATATTCCACTCCTTAAGGTCTCGCTTAACCCCTGCGTCCCAAGTCGGTCTAGGTCGGCCTCTACCTCTCTTTTACATTATCTACCCGCTCTAGAACTCCACTACGCACCGGCGCCTCGGGGAGGCCTCTGTTGAACATGTCCAAACCATCTCAACCGATGTTGAATCAATTTCTCCTCGATAGGGCCACCCCGACCCTATCCCGAATATCTTCATTCGAACTCTATCCCTTCTAGTATGCCCGCAAAACCAACGCAACATACGCATCTCGGTCCACACACTTAGTTGGACATGTCGCCTTTTTGTAGGCCAACATTCAGCACCATCTGAAAGATCGCCGGCGCGAATCGTGTCCTATAGAACTTCCCTTTTAGCTTCGTGGTACCCTCTTGTCACTTGTTATAGATTCAGAATGTTATGACATAAATCTTATGACAGGCCAACCTTGTGCACTAGTACTATCATGACAAATAAACTTAGATCTCAATAGTCAATATTGAAGTTACAATTTAGTAATATATGCATGTGCTAATTAGCATGCCTACATATATACAGAACAGGCCAAATAGAAATTGTTCATATATACACATTAGGGACAACGAACATTTGCATACCCTCTCAAATGCTAACATTTTATTTGTTAATCTAGGACATCATAAGGCTACATCATTCCTCTCAACCTCCAATGCTATTTCATTTCGCCTTGTGAATGGAAGTGTGAAAGGTGGATTGTACTGCAGATTGAGAAAATCTAGAATCAGCCTCTAATAAACTGGGTAAAACTACAGCTCATAAACCATAACCATTTCAAAAGCTTTACCTGTGCGACTTCCACCACTGAATCATCTTTCACTTTAAACTTGGTATCTTTATGGAGAGATTCACGCAGTTTAGATTCCCTCTGGCTTATATCATCATCTGTAACCAAACCTGTACGAACACAAAAGGAGTATGGACTTTTTTTTTTTTTTTTTTTTTTTTTTTTTTTTTTTTGCGAAACAAAAAGGAGTATGGACTATGACAATGGTAGCATGGTCGACAAAGATAGCACTGCAGTATCAATGCGACTTCATAACTGACCATATCCAAGAAATCAACAAGGAATGGAGAGAAATGATTCATTTAGCAGGGATCTTAGCATCTCAATATTTTAGCTTCAGAGTATTAAAAAACAAATGGAGATGCTTACTGTTGTGAAAACTTTCTCTAGCCAATAAAATTCGTGGTAAAAAGAATTTTTTGAGCTATTATTATATTTTCAACAAAAAGAATTGTAAAGGGTGATGTAACACAAACAGTAAATAGGTAAAGCTCATTTAAATAATACCAACTTAAGAAAATCTGGTTCGATTTGTGTCATCATGAAAGTCCATATTAAAGATCGTGTTGGAGGTTTTGAATTGGGAAGGGAAATGACAACTTCTATCATTTTCTAAATTATTTCCTGACTGAAAACAAAAGGCATGTGGCTAGTGATAATAACAGTATGCTCCATGCACATGTTTTGGTAGATTTATTATTTACCATTATGATTTGTCCCTCAAAGGATCTTGAGTAATCAACAGAATGAAAGGCACAGAAAATTGATACTACATAATATTTCTACCTTTTCATTACAAATGCTGAAAGTAAGATTTCAAAATTGGTACCTATAAATTAGGTACTTGATTCTGAACTTAACAAGATAGCTTCTTAAGGAGCAGGGCACAGTTATTAAATGGGTATGGCAGAAGCACAAGATTATGGACCTGAAAAGGCTGCAACAGCAACAATTTTGCTGGGCACATCCTTGATAGTCACAGAAGGATCTTTTGGGCGAGGCAAGTTGGAACCATACTTGGCTGGCATCACAAATGACATTTTCCATTTATTTTTACCAGCTGACTGCAGGTGACAACACACAAAAAAGGAAAGGTAAAACTTGACCGCTTTCTCGATAATCAAGTAACCTGAATCGCCAAACAAAGACAGCTCAAAACAATGTCACAATTAAAAGCCAAAATCCACCTTTTGTTATCACTGGGGTCGTCATGTCCATTGTTTCACCATTTGACTCACCCTTCCGAGTAAAACAGGCGTTGTCATTTCCATTTGCTCAGAGGCTGTGTTCTGCAAGCAAGCATGCCAATGATAAAGTGAATTAACATCGTGTAATTTTCACTTGAAATTCAAACTATGACTATACAATGAAACAAGAGAAAGGACTACTGAGCCGTGGTAGAAACGTGGCAAATACCTTACCGAATAAATAAGATGCCAGCACGTTGAATGACTGAGATGATCCGTTGAAATCAAACCCAGATCTTCCGGGCATCGTTGTTTCAGCAATGAAGTATGACTGATCAGAGTTCACAACAAAAACACTATTATTCAATGAACCTCGTAGTATTCTTCTATCATATCCCAATGGGGTTCCATTTTCACACATGCATAAAAATATTTTAACCCATAGTTGAAAAGCGAAAACATATGAGCACAATTACCTCCACTTCTCTGATCTCGTATTCTGGTTCGCGCTTCAGGACGCGGAACGGAACTGTCTCGAGATCAGGCACTGCAAAAAGCACATGAATCTAACTCAGAAATCGAGGCCTCAAATCCTGAGGACTTACGATTTAGAGGAGCACAAGCTGTTGCTATCCATTTATCACCGACCGGACATGAGGGCCTCCTCGAGGTTGCGGGGCTCGAAGCGGCTGGACGGGAAGGCGTACTTGGCGGCCTCACCGGCGAGGTCGGCGAAGCGGCGCTGCGAGGCGGAGAGAGCCTGCGAAGCCAGGGCCAGCACCAGCGACGCGCGGGCCTCCGCTCCGCTCACACGAGTGCCCGCGGCCACGACGACCGTCCGCGGCCGGCGGACGCCTCGGGGATGCTTGTGGCCTGGGGCTCGGAGCGGCCGCTGGGAAGCGGAGCACAGCGGCGACGGCGCCATTTGATTTTCCAGTTCGGGCGCGGTGACCGCGAGGCACGAGCGACGCGGTGCGGATTGGCGATTGCCTCGCCGTGGTGACTGGCTGCCCGGTGCCGGCGGCGCTCGTCCCTGGGAGAAGGCGGTTGCGTTCCGGTGTTTGTTCTATTGCGGCAGATTTTTTACGTTGCGATTTCTGGACCCTGGACGTTCTGAATTCGGGGCGGCGGGAGCGCGAGGCGGTTTGGGTGGTTTTGCTAGCTTTGAGTGAAATTCGATTATCCTCTTATCTCCCTCGCTGCCTCCCTCCCCCATACTGTTGCACACCATGTGTTTGCTAAAATGCCCGTAGAAAATGTTATGCTGTGCCACATGGTAATAATCAATTTTTCAATGTTGACATCCCTAGTACAGGGCGTTGGGCAATGCAGGAAGCATCTCTGGCTGATTTGGAAGACACCAACATTGCTCCTGCAACAGTGAGTTCTAGCTCCAAATTATCTGTACCCATACTTTTTGTTTCTCCCGCCTCTAAATCAAAATCATCTGGTACTTTATCTGTAAAGTTTATGGTATAGGGAGAAAATATCCAGAGCCTGATCAAGGAAGCAGGGTCCATTGCTGGAAACACTGAACTGAAAAGCACTGAAGCCATGCTGTCTCTGAGGCCCGAGTATCTGAAGCATGATGATGCTTCATCATCAAAGAACAAGACTCCAGTTGCAAAGCTCAAGTCGGTGGTGTTTGGACCTGCTCTTCCAGAGGATCCGGTGATCACTGTAATCCCCTCCTTACTGAGACAGGTAATGCAACCTATTCCCAGCAACCCCTCTCACAACACATTCAGAAATCTCAATTCCTTTTTGTCAGAACAAGACTTCTTGATCCCTGCATTTTTTTCTGACAAACGCCTTCTTTATCGTTTGGCCTGGATTTTTAATCAGGAGTTTGGTGACAAGGAACTAGACAAGCTGGCCCTCACCTTTGATGATGGTGAGGATCTGTTAGGAGGGAATGAGAACTATGGTGATGTGGAGATGCATGATGTGACTGAAGCTGTTTCTGAGGACAGTTCTGACTCTGAACTGGAGATAATAGTGGACACTCCTGACGTGTTCAAGACCCCACGCAAGAAGAGAGCTTTCAAGGTCAAGGAACAACTTGAAGATGAGTTCTGCAGGCGCAGCACAAGGATCTCTGAGAGGAACAAGGGATTCAAGAATGTTGAAAGTGCCAAGAAACATAAGGGACCAGTAGCAGCAGCAAGCCTGTGTCCAAGAAGAAGCTCTTCTCCAAGAAAGTCAAGAAAGTCAGTACCCCCAAAGACAAGAAGAAGGTTGAGGTTGAAGCTGAAGATGTCATTCCACTGGCCATGATCCCTCCACCTGCTCCTGCACCCTACCTGTCTAAAGAGGTCCCGGGAGGGATTGGTGAAGGGTTCCTCCACATGCAGCCTGCGGTTGTGTCTGCTGCCCTCACGGAAGTTGATGACATAGATGAATAGAAAGCCCTTAGTAGCTTCTGCAAAGATCTGGTCCCGATGACCCGGTGCCTTTATCTATTTTGAAAACTTTATCCTATCTGAACCAGAGCATGTTCTGGTGTTTAAATAATTCCCAGCTGTGTAATGGGCTTGGTGTCCCTGGTACTTGGATTTGCCATTTTGGTGTGGTCGACAGTTGCAATATTATCTATGGTGTGCTTTATTTCTATATCACCTTTTTTCGTTATCAGATTATGCTTTTATTTCTGAATCTTGGTTCAGCTATGATGATTCTATCCCACTTAGATTATGTCATGCTTCTTTGTGAGATGGTTTATATAATCTGTACCTTAGACTTTTTTTTGGGCAGATTGGTCTGCTGCTAGACCCACTCCTTTTTGTAGGTTATGTGGAGAAAATTTGTTGGATACAGTTTATGTGATGGGGAAAACTTTGGCAATTTTTATCCTCACAAGACTCCAACAATGCTGTGATCATGGATCTGATATCCGGCATATTAGATTGGCCCTTCCAACCTCATACCTGTGTTTAAATGGATCAAACAAACTTTAGAAGAAATATTAAAGTTTTGTTTTGGAATATTAGGGGTATCAATTCCCAAGAAAAATGGGATGCTGTAAGAGATAAAATTCATGAAAGTGCTTGTCAGGTTCTATGTCTACAGGAAACAAAGAGGGAAAACTTTGATCTATTCTACGTCAAAAAGTTTTTCCCAAGATCGATGGATAAATTTGCTTTCTTTCCATCAGTAGGAGCCTCAGGAGGCCTACTCACGATGCGAAACAGTAGCATCCTAGAAGGCGATATCATACAGGCAAATTCTCATGCTATTACTATCAACTTCACATCCGGATCGGATAACAATTCACTTTGCATCAAGAACATTTATGGTCCATCGCAGAGTGAGTTCAAACTTGCTTTTATTACTTGGCTGATAAATTTTGACACATCAGGTTTTGAGAACTGGCTTCTAGGAGGTGACTTCAACCTAATCAGATGTCAAGAAAACAGAAATAAACCAGGAGGAGACATCAATGAGATGAATATGTTCAATGAACTCATCTCTAATCTATACATCTCTCGAGGTGCCTTTCGATTGGAAGAGCCTTTACATGGAGCAATATGCAACAAGATCCAATTACTAGTTAAACTAGACGGGTCTTCACCTCATCGGCTTGGGTGACCTCCTTCCTCGCAACCAATGTACAACCTCTCTCAAAGCCAATCTCTGACCATATACCCTATGTAGTACATATTGGCTCCTCCATCCCGAAGTCAAATATTTTCAGATTTGAAAATTTACTGGCTGGACCATTAAAGCTTCTTTGAAACAGTTGAACAATGCTTTGGAATAACTCTCCATATTTTGCCAATGCAGTTAAACATCTGTCATCAAAGCTGAAGCATGTCGATCTGGTTTAAGAAAGTGGAGCAAGTCCTTATCCAATCTAGGAAAATTAATTCATAATAGCAAATGGGTCTTATTGCTCATGGATGGTCTTGAAGAACAAAGGCCTCTATCTAGATTGGAATCTGCATTCAGAACATTGGTAAAAGCCCATCTTGCTAATCTTCTGGAATCAAAAAGAAAGTTTTGGAAACAAAGGAACACTATTAGATGTGTCAAGCTTGGAGATGAAAATACTAGTTTCTTCCACCTCATGGCTACCATCTCTCATAAAAAGAACTACATTGTTTCCCGGTCAGGGCGGCCGGGGTAGTCAAATCATTGATCATGAACGAAAAGCAAACCTCCTCCGGCTATCTTTCAAGGAAAGAATGGGAGTCAGTGAATATAGTGGATTATCCTATGATCTAGCTGATCTTTTTACACCCAATAGACTTGACTAGTTTGGATGAGGATTTCAAAGATTTCGAAATTGACTTGGTGATCAAAGATTTGCCAAACAATCATGCACTGGACCCGATGGGTTTAATGGCTTATTTATCAAAAGTGCACACATAATTGAAGATGATTTTAGAAGACTCTTCCAAGAATTTTGCAAAGTACCAATCGTAACTTGAGAAGCATTAATTCTTCATACATAGCTCGATCCCCAAAAAGGAAAATCCGAGAGAATGTGAATGACTTGGACCAATTTTTTCGACAAACTACTCTTTGAAGTGCATTACTAAGATTCTATCCAATAGACTTCAATCGAGATTCTCGAACCTCATCCATGAAAACCAATATGGTTTCATAAAAGGAAGAACAATACAAGATTGTTTGGCTTGGGCTTTTCAGGTTCTTACATCTATGTCATAAATCAAAAAAGGATATTATTATCCTTAAATTGGACTTCGAAAAGGCTTTTGATAAAATTAAACACCCGGTTCATCATAGAAGTTCTTAGACATAAAGGTTTTTTCTAACGGATTGGATTGATTGGGTCACCAATATCTTATCAAGTGGCGTTTTCTCGTTATCTTAAATGGGATACACGGTAAAAGTTTTAACTGTATGAGAGGAGTAAGACAAGGGGACCCTCTTTCACCCCTATTGTTTGTACTAGCAGCAGATCTTTTACAAACATTAGTAAACAAAGCCTGGCAAGTTGGTGAGATTAATCACCCTCTAGACAACAATTTCTTGGAAGATTACCCCATAGTCCAATATCGCGATGACACACTTCTAATTACGCTGCGAAAGACTCATCTATTAATCATCTAAAGAATATTCTCAGGGTGTTCTCTGAATCTTCAGGTTTGCTAGTCAATTTTCATAAATCTAGCATAATACCCATCAATACCAGTATCACAAGAACCCAAGCACTTGCAGATATTCTAGGCTGCCAGGGTTGGCACCATGCCATTTACCTATCTTGGACTTTCTTTAGGCACAAACTGGACCTACCGTGAATGATTTCTCCCCACTAATCAAATGAGAATTGAAAGAAGACTTTCATGTGTCGACAAACTTCTATCTTATAATGGCGGGTTAATTTTGGTAAACTACGTATTTTCAGCCTTACCAACTTTTTACATGTGCAACCTTAAATTACCACCCCCCGTGGTAAAGCCCATTGATCATTTCAGAATGAGCTTTTAGTCTATGGGGCAAGGGAGAAGCAGACTTAAGAGGAAGATGTCTTGTGGCATGGGAAGAGGCATGCAAATCCAAAGAACATGGAGGACTTGAAATCATAGACATTCAACAGCAAAATGATGCCCTCTTGATGAAATATTTAGACAAGTTTTACAATAAGGCTGACATCCCTTGGGTCAAATTAACCTGGAATCAACTATATTCAAATGGTGAAAATGCCCCTCAAGACAGAACACCTACAGGTTCTTTCTGGTGGAAGGATGTGCTCAAACTCTTCGACAAATTCAAAGATTTTGCCACCTGCACACCTCAAAAGGGGGATTCTATCTCATTTTGGGCAGACATCTGGGTTGACCAAGCAATGAAAAGATAAATTTCCTCAACTGTTCTCCTTCACCAGGAAGCCTAAATGCTGCATTAGGTTCTACCTAAATCACACCTTCCAGAGAATTTTCAGCCCAACTCTATCCCAGAGCGACCAAAGGTTGCAATTGGACGAAGTTAATACAATTTTACAGAATTTTCAGTTAGATGAAGATGAGAATGATCTTTGGGCTTATAAATGGGGCACTACATATAGCAGCAAGAAAGCATATGTTCATCTCACAGATCATCCTCCTGCATCCCCACTGTATAAATGGATATGGGCTGGAAGTAATCCTAGCAACCAAAAAATTTTCTTCTGGTTATTAGTAAAAGACAGATTGAATACCGAAAACCTTCTCGAAAGGAAGAGTATGTCCCTTGCAAGCCATGACTGTGTGTTATGTATTTTGAATGTGGAAGAAACATATCTTCATCTTTTCTTCCAATGCCAATTCAGCAAGGAATGTTGGGATTTCTTAAACATCTCTTGGGATTTTAACCTGAACCCAATTCAGATGTTCCTCAAAGCTAGAGAAACCTTTAATAGTGTGATTTTTGAGAGAAGTTGTCATATGTGCTCTGGTCTATCTCGGAAGACTAGGAATGCAACCATCTTTCAAAGTGGTCGAAGAGATGTGGATGAATGGAAGAGAATATTCAAGTATGAATTTAGCTTTGGTTTGTATCAAGGCTAAACCAAATAGAAATTGCTTTACTTGAATCACGGAGAGATAGTCATGTTTAGACTCTTCTTTTTTTTTTTTTTGGGCCTAGTTGCCTTGTAAATTTTTCTTGTAACCATTCTTTCATTTAATTAAAAAAAAGAGGTCGGAGGCTCCCCGACCGGTTCGGTCAAAAAAAAAAGTAATCAATTTTTCAAATGTTTTTCCCTACTACCTCCAACTTACCATGGCATCAACACCTATGGCGGATTGGATTTTGAGTGTTCCAAATCGGTTTGCATAAAGACACCCGGTTGAAACAAAAGGGCGTGCAAGTAATAACCTTGAATTTCATCTCAATTGGAAAATAAGCGAGGCAAAAAGGGTAACAATAAGAATATTTCTTTGTCTCTCGCGGGTATAAACGAGGTGAGACCATGTACCGGTGAGCAATAATCTAAACTGGGACGGGATAGGACTTGGAAGTGTTGTTTTCGGGATATTGCTAATGCGGATTGTCCATCTTTTTGATGTACACATTTTTGTTCACTTATTAATACTAGCAAAACATGTCCGTGTGTTGCATCGGGATATGTATCCGATACTCTTGCTAATAGTAAATGTGTCCGATACTCATACCAATAGTGTGCAGTCAGTTAAACCTAGCTATTTTATTTGAGTTTAGCTAAGCCAGGCTTATTTCAAATAAATGTTAAGGTAGATCATTGCCCTGCATTCTCTGCGGTAGCCATTGTGATAGGAGAAACAAAGATCATTCTATCTCGTGTCGCCCTCGAGATGAGAGCTTGGGACAAGGAGGGCGGGGGGGGGCCGAGGGGAGGGAACCCTAAGCTTTACGAACCCGCCGCCGTCGGGCGCCAAGACCGACGCCCACACATGCGTTGGGCAAGGAGGCCATGCCGCGGTGCGCACAAGTCTTGTCGAGACGCCAAGAAAGAAGCTATCGTGTGCGCCGTGCCGCTGCATTGCCTACCGCCACTTCCTCCCTTTCTTCCACACCTGGGCGGCGTCGCGATGGCGAGGGTGCCGAGGCTCTGCCCATGGGTGTGCTGTGACGCCCCCCGGTATGGCGGCCTTCCCTTCTTAATTACATATGCTCTACATTACCAAACCTAGGTATGTTTGTGTTTTTGTTAGATAAACGGGAGTGCATGGCGCCCCTACACCGATTTATTTAAAGCAAATAAAAGTAGCCAATACACAACAACAAGGTTTAGGAAAAAAAAAGCGAGGAAAAAATGAGAGAGAAAAGAAAATTACAACAAGTTTTAGATCCATGAATCAAAAGTGATTGCAAATCTAGTCTTGACCCGGAGGGTAAGGATGTTAAGCTCTTTCTTCAAGGCGTCTTGTGCTCTCCGAAGATTGACTGGAATATCTTTGAAGATGAAATCATTCCCGATTGTTCGGATGCTCCAACACATTAATATTGCAAGCACTATGAAAAAAATCGTGGTTGGAGTGTCCCTTGATCTCGCATAATGGCTTGGAAAATATCATTGTGGGTTGTGAGATGGATTCCAACCCGATTCCAACATTGGATTGCAAAGGGACAAATGAACGAAAAGATGTTCCATTGTTTCCTCCGAATTGGCTTGGCACAACATACAACTATATGAAGGCAAATGCATTTGCTTTTTTTCTTAGGAGGCCTCTTGTGCTTACTCTATCCTTCATTAGGAGCTAGAAAAACACCTTGTGTTTGAAGGCACGAGGGATTTGTCTATAGCCTACAAGAACCTTGTATGCTTTTGTGGGTGAGAAATGTCCTCCTCTTAAGGACCAAAGATCATGGTGTTCGAGAAGGTTAGTTCGTTCCTTGATATCCTGAAGGGCTAGGAACTAGCTGCAGTTGTCGGGTTACGAAAAGAGGCAAGTTAAAAGAGCCGAGAGGTCCCGTTATTGTATCCACTTGCCGACCGTGGTGTTCTTGTTTCTAACAAAAGAGTGCAGCTTTCGAGGGGAACATATCTTGCAAGGGTTGTTGTTTCCAATTATCGACCAAAGAAGACAAATGGTGCCATTTTGGATATTAATCTACATCATGCTTTTGAACTTTTGTAGGAGCTTCAAAACATCTCTCCACCGAGAAGGAGCCCTTCTTTGTATGGTTTGGCAATCTACCATTTGGGTAATGCTTCTCCCAAATAAGTGAGACCCATGGGATATCCTTTTTATCGAAGAATTTACCTGTGTGCTTGAGCGGCAATGCTTGGTTGTGCTTCTCTAAGTCAATGACCCCAAGCCCTCCTTGTTCTTTGGGAAGTTTAATCATATCCCAGTGCGCTTTTTGAAGGCTTTTTGAATTGATATCGACCCTCTCCACAGGCCGTGTCTTCGAACTTGTCTATTTGCTTAGTTGTTTCTTTGGGGATAGCCAAGGTGCATAAGTGGAAGGTTGGCATGGCGAGAGAGGATTTGCATTTGTGAGTTCTAGCTTTCTAGCTTGTGAAAGGAATGAGGAGGTGCTCAACCAGTCTTCTTTCACATTTGGTCACGAGGGGAAGAAAACCTATAACTCTTGGTTTTGTGATGCCAAGAGGCAGTCCTAGGTAAGTGAAGGGTAGCGATCTCACTTGGCAAAAGAAGGTGTTAGCCAGTGGGCGACTTTGGAGGTGACGGCGATGGACACTTGTCACACCCCAAAATTTCCATCTTAGATTGTTGCATGATGTTTTTTTTTTGTTGCTTCAATTGGTGGTATGAGTGAGTGAAAATTTTAAAATGCGTTTATATTAAGTCGATTATCTCTGTGGCCTTTCTCCGTCTTTATCCATAATCAAATCTTCGCTTCATCGCTTAATCCTTCTAGTGGAGTTTTTCATAACCTTATTCTTCCTTTCTAAATCATTCCTTTGAGTTCATCATTTATAGATATATCTCTAAAATCTTCCCGAGAATTATTCGGGCTTTTTTCGAAAGTTCTTCCCGGATTGCTCGGTGAGCCTTTTCTTTTTTTTCTACATCCTCTCAAATATCTTTTCATGATCTCCAAATACTTTATTTTGGTTCATCATGATCAAAAGTGTCTCTGAGAATTTTTCTGGAATTTTCGGAGCCTTTGGAATATTTTTCGTGGCTTAAAAATGAATTCTAGACTTTTCTAGAATTAATTTAATCCCGAAATTAAAAAAATTCGAAACGTTTCAAAACCCTACATATAAATACATGCCGGTCTTCCTCTCGACGCGCTGATTCTAGATCTAAAAACGCCATCCCAAGCCGCCTCTCCTAGCGCTCTGTATCCCTCGCCGAAGTTCTAAAACCTAGGGTTCCGGCGAGAACTCCGGCGAGCTTTTCCGGCCAAACCGTGATGCCTCAGCGAATTCCGTTCCCACCAAAAGGTAGCTCTCGTCGTTCTCTTCGCCATGGTATATTCTTTTGTCCCGATACGTTGCCGTTTGACCCCTAACTCGTTCATTCTTTGTTCCCGGCCATGTTTTCCGGCGAGGTCTTCCATGGACGTCGTCGTCTTCTTCGTCGTTTCTGGCAACCAGCATCACCCGGCCCCCTCCGACGGCGCCCCTGGCTCGCTCCGCCGCGGCCCCACGCCCGGCCTCGCACCGCCCTTCGGTGTGCCGCTGCTCGCGACAGCAGCATGGTGGCCGCCGCCGCCGTCCTGGCTGTGTGCCGCCGGCGCCCTGCTGTGGGTTTAGCCCGGCCCCAATCACCACTTTACCGTGGACTAGCGCTGCGCCGCCATCGGCCGGCCAGCAGGCCCCGCTGTCGACATCTTCCCCTTCCCCAGCGGGATGCAGCAGCAACACCATGGTTGTTTGGCCACGGTGGCCATGTTCGATACGTACAGGCACAAGAAAGAAGATGAAGGTATTTACAAGTTTGCCACTCGTCAGTTAATTACAAGATGGACGCGTCTAATGGCTGCACGTGCAGCCATTAGCCTTATAGCCTGCACACCCCAATTAAGGAAAATTATGTTCTATTCTTTCCTTTCTCGGTAGGTGGGGGAAACAGTACGTGCGCCTAGACCAACCACAGGCATTTCCCGCCTGTTCGTTTTGCCCGTTGAACAAGCAAATAAAAAAAAGGCTCCGTTCCAGAAACAGGAGGATTTAGCCAAAAACGGAGGCAAAAAGCACCTAAAGCAATTTAGTTACTACTAGTAGTAATGTCACAGATATTCCAAACGCTAAATACATAGTGGCAACAAAAATCGTCTGAAACTGCAAGAAGCACTAGTAGAGAGAAGCTTTACAGATTGATTTCAAGACTAAATAATGTCCCTCTTGCTGCCTATGCTTGAGCTCGACTGGGTGTAATCCGAGCTGAAGTCCTGGCTGCCAAACGCCATCCCCTCTGGAACTGCCAGGATGCCAGCCGTGTTGGCTCTTCCTCGGTTGCACGCCGTTGATGAGATGCTGTCGAGGACCCTGATGATCTGGACGAAACCGGTAGAGGAAGGCTCAGTTTGGTGAGCAATGAACAGGTCATGAAAAAGAAGCCGTGCATTATGCATAGTACATTCAGTTTGTCAGATTTGCTACGGTGCAGGACACTGAACCTTCTTGTGTTGCTGCCCATAGTTGCTCCTATAGATATAACATGTTTATTTTGATGCTTGATGGCCTCACACCTGTAAAGCACACAGATGATAGTGAGAACTAAGAAAAAAAAAATGTTAAAATTCCATGTACTGAACACTGAACAGAAAACTTTGTAAGCCGGTGGCCTTTTTTGGCTAAATAAGTACAATATTATTGCCTAACAAAGTGATTTAAATTGCTTACAATATGACAAACAGAACAAGAACAACTATACCCTACAAAATGCACGCACAAAAAAAGTTACTAGTAACACAAAACTTGTGTAGGCCATTGAATTGGGGAAAAACAACACGAACAATTTTTTTACTAGGTAACACAAGGCTAAAATTTCAGTGTATTATGACAAGACATTCTAGTTCACTGCAGCTGAATGTCGTGTTGATTTCAGCAGACCACATAGAGCATCTAGTAATAAGCAAGCAGTGAATTTCATTTATTGTAAAAAACATGAAACATATATGGAATAGCATGCCATAATTTAATCTAGGATAATGCAGCATGCTCCCTGTTTGCATAACCTTGTGGGTTCTTTTTTGCCTAATGCAGTACCTGAGGTACACCCAGATTTGCAACAAAAGGCTAAGTTGCATATTTAAATTGTCTATATCAGCTTGTTTAGTAATGACGGTTTAGTTAACATTGTTTAATACATAAATACCAGATTCACACTAGCAGAGTATGATCAGGACCAGATCAGAGGCGACATAGTTAATATCCAGTGTACTAACCTTGTCTCCGATGAGGTACAACGCGAGCAGCTTCACATCCTACAGCGAGATCAAAGTCCGACAAGTCAATCTGAGTGACCACCAGCTTCACAAACACAGAGAAAAACACCAGTGTGTGCCTCCACGGATCACTTCTAATCTCAAGTTGTTTGGTCCACTTAGCTTTTCACGGCTGCTCGTGGAAAAGGGGCTTTCTTGAATTGTCAGGTTCATGGCTTTCAGTGGTAAGATATATCAGAGTATCAGACAGTTAGAACTAGAGGATAGATTATACAACGTCCTTCTACTCAATGCAACACTAGGCATGTGAACAACGAACATTATGTTGGATGTTCAATATGGGGTTGAAGACGACTCCGACGGTGGGAATTTTCCCAATGGTGAGGCCAATCGAGACACATACGAATGGGAAACTGCAATGCAGATGCACAAAATCTTAGAATGAGAAGAAGAAACACAATTGCACAAGGAAGGTCCTTGCCATAGTACCACAAGGATAAGCACATAAATCATAGTGGTAACCTACGGGAAAAATGACAGCCTCGAATTTCAATTGCATTAATAATAGATTTTGTTTACCAGAAGCAATTATGTCACTAGAAGAAAATTTGGCAAACTAGTAAAGTAATTCAGTACTTTTGCATGAACAATTCAGGTCTCTTGCATAATCAATTCAGTTGCAATCCTACTAACAGGAGCAAATATCTATCACAAAACATACCATTATGCACAAGAATCAGTTTCAATTTTCTGCACCATACACATTACCTGGGAGGAGGCATGCAATTTAAAAAAGAAAATTTGCCGCTAACCATTGCCTGGTAGGGGGCAAGCATTTTAAAGATTTCCAACTACCACCATTTTCCCCTACACATTGCCTAGTAGGGGCATACAATTAAGAGATTTGCCCCTACAGATTGCCTGGTAGGGGCATGCATTAAAGATTCATGAAGCTAAGTGGTAAAATCCAGTACATAAGCCGTGGACAAGTAAGGAGAGATGTGTAGCCCACAGTAACTAAGACAGGGAAAAAATACTAAATCCCTAGAACTTAAAAAAATGCTTAGCTAATATGAATAATTTGCTTGTTGATTTAGTCTAAGTTGCCTACAAATGACACTAAAATTGCTAACATGTGACACTTAAATTGCCCACATGTTATGATTTAGCAGCTCAAACAGAACACCATGCATCCAGACTGATCAGAAGTGTCGAGGATGCATCATGCATGCATGTACCATACAAGAAGGCTTAATCAACTTGGATTGCTCAAAGGAACCATACAACACCCAGCCGTGGACAAGTAAGGAGAGATGTGTAG
This sequence comes from Hyparrhenia diplandra, assembly GCA_015847255.1. Lineage (NCBI taxonomy): Eukaryota > Viridiplantae > Streptophyta > Magnoliopsida > Poales > Poaceae > Hyparrhenia > Hyparrhenia diplandra. The sequence continues at coordinate 122,095 of JADLZK010011455.1, read as the reverse complement.
CCCACAGTAACTAAGACAGGGAAAAAATACTAAAACCCTAGAACTTAAAAAAATGCTTAGCTAATATGAATAATTTGCTTGTTGATTTAGTCTAAGTTGCCTACAAATGACACTAAAATTGCTAACATGTGACACTTAAATTGCCCACATGTCATGATTTAGCAGCTCAAACAGAACACCATGCATCCAGACTAATCAGAAGTGTGGAGGATGCATCATGCATGCATGTATCATACAAGAAGGCTTAATCAACTTGGATTGCTCAAAGGAACGATACAACACCGGGCAGGTTCAAAAAATCTCTTTAATTAAAGCTTACAAATCCTGAACCGTGGGAAGACAACAAACAAAATGTAGGGACTGAGAAATGAAAACAACAAACCACATCTAGAATCAGGGCCATGCATCTTGTTCCTAATGCTAAACTGAAAAACATGTCAGTGGAGATCTAGATATCCTGATCGGTTGGGCAACACTTTGGCCACATCTAGTAAAAAAAATCTAACTGAAGTTCGAGAGGGGAGTTGCTGGGCAAGGGGACAAACCAGTAGCTGTATGTTGCAGAAGCATCGTGCACAACGCTCAGCTCATGGCAAAGGCACGTCGTCACGGCGGAGCAGATCTCCTTGACCATTTCTGCAAGCTACTTACCACCGCATGTTCCCTTGGCCTCTTCCTAGCCACCAAACTCTACCCCCAAATCCCCAATGCACGGGCACCAGGTCGCCCAGACCCGCTGGGCTCCATTCCCAATCTCAGATTCGGTGGCAAAAAGACGGCCACACGGGCATGGAGGCGGTAACGCCATCGTGGTCCCCGGGGAGGGCAGACGCGCCACGGTCAGGCAGGATGGACGGGGTTGCACCATAGAGGATGTGAAGAGGCGAGATGAACAGAAGCACACAAATAGAAAAAAATAGCACACGTTAGGGGTTGGGGAGCTAGGTTTAGCGTAGCATGAAGAAAGGTGAAAGGGAAGACATGGGCGAACGAACCTGGTAGGTGCTCATCGCTGGTGAGTGTTGGGCCCGACGAAGTCCCTCGGTACATGCGGTTGAAGACAAGGCGCAGTACCTGATGGGGCGTCAGCAGCCGCAGGCGCCATGGCCGGGGCCAGTTCCGTCGGATCCACCATGGATGGGGCCGGATCCGCCATGGCCGGGGTTGGAGCCGCCAGATCCGTTGTGGCCGGCGTTGGAACCGCCGAATCCGCCGTTGACGGGGTTGGAACCGCCGAATCCGCCATGGCCAACACTTGGAGGCGATGGGGAGCAGGTACTGGGATGCGGTAGCCACGAGGGTTCGCCGGAGGAGCCGAGGAGGTCGCACGGTTGCAGAGACGGGAAGGAGCCGAGGCGGCGATTGGAGGTCGAAGACGACATGCGGTCGAGAGGGAGAGAGAAAGTGGGGAATGACATGCGGGACATGCGGCTTGACTAAAAAAAAATAAGCGGTGGAAAATAAGTCTCGGCCCAGGAGCATGCAGTCCACCAGACAAACGGCTGCACGGGCAGAAATAAGACAATACCTTACAGGACTGTCATCCAATTTATAATCTCCGTCATTTCTTCGTTTTAAGTCCAAATTAATCCGTTCCAGTTGCGTTAGTTTCGTAGCGTCGCGCTCTATGCAGCAGTGCTAAAGTTCTTCATGTCACGTACATATAATTTTGTTTAAGTCAAATAATTAATTGATTAATGCTTTATGTAATTGGCTTTCTAACTAAAAACAATATAGGTTTTATATCTCGGTAATTTATATATAAAATGTTAATATGATTAAATGATACTTATCAATGTGTTTACAAATAACAATTTGTTTAGTTCAACACGTTGCATGTCACACATCTATTAGTTGCCTTCACTTATGTTATTATTTTGCAAAGATAAAAGTTTAACTTGATTAATTTATATGACATGTTTATAAGTAAAATGTGATTAGATCCAACTCGATTTTGAATTCGAATATGATGTGACTAATCTAAGTTAATGCTATTCACATGGTCTTCTTAATTAAAATAAATAAAGCATGTAGTCTTTTTTTTCCTTCCATAATATAAAAATATCGGTAGTAGTTTCTTTTTTTGTCGATAGCTCCGTTATCGGCGTTTCTTCGCGTTCTCTCGAACGTAGCAATGAGTTATCTCTTAGCTTGTTGTTTTAAAGCTTTTTGTGATGATTGGAGTATTGTTCTTAGTTTATTCTTTTTTGTCCGCTTGTATATGTGGTGTTTGCTACGAGTAGAACAAGAACCGCTTGTTGGCGATGAAGATTGGAAGTTGATGACCGTAAGCAAAGAATATGAGAAAGTTGGAGCAACTATAAAAGGCAAGTATAGCTTTGGGATATGCTAGCTTTAAACCATGATCATATGACTTGAATGATGTTTATGCAATAAACTTTAAATGTGAATTGTTTAGCAACATGTGGACTTGTCCGTAAGTGGTCATCCGGGACAACCATATAGCCGTGAGGGCTATATGGCTCGCTTTAGTCGGTCAAAGGACCTTATCTATCTTTGTTGGTGGTTTGCCTAATGGGAGAAACGGGGTTGTATCGCCGTTGGCCACTAATATTTTTAGATGAACCTTTGAAAGGCTTTATATGATCTTCATTTGTTTTGGGGAGTCGAGACCCATGCATTAGAAAATCATGACTTACAAAGGAAAGTGTACACCTCTCGCTTGAGTAAAAAACTGGTATATCAGCCGTGCTCTCTTCGGTCACGAGCGCCTTGGAACTCTTGCATTAAAGATAATGACCTATGCTTGTTTAATAGCTCATAATTTATCGTTTTTGCTCTACATTATTATGTTATATTGATCATGGGTTATTGTTAAGGTATTGCCTTACTATTCTTTGCGAGAAGTTCGACATGGACTCACTCTTGCTATTTCCCCCACCTCGATCTGTTGGCAAAAGTCACATGGAGAATGGATGAAGATACTAGTTCTTGGCATACGAGCCCCCCCAAATAACTGTCCCCTAAAGATAATGGAGCCCAAGAAGTTTAGCAACCATTCCGCGTTACTTCCGATAAATTGTGAGTGTTTGTTTAGTTATATTTACGTTTTAAAGCATTGTTCGATATTTATCTATGTTCTATGTTATATGTGTGGACATTCAGGCACACATATGATGAGTCTGGTCTTCTTTTGAAAATCAAAGCGTGACAACACTATTTGTGTTAACTAATGTTTTTAATAATTTCATAGTCAGGTTCTTTAGGGAGCGACATATTTGATTGTTGCAAGTGAGGAGGTTTGGTCCATTATCGACTATATGGCTACTTTTTAGAAGTTGCTATAGCATGTGCCTTCGAAGTGTTAGATGTGTCCTATCGAACCCCTTACATATATACGATGGGTTTGAGTAGGAACCGAGCGGAACCGTGGATTTGATATGTATATACGATGGATTTTTGAGTCAAGGAACCGAGCCGAGACAAGTAATAGGAACCCACATATATGTATACAAGGACATAGTTGACCTGCTGATGGAGGAGGACTCGGAATTGGCCAGCTCTCCTCAAGACGGAGTACCTAGCCATCATACTTAGGTCATGTTTGGTTTAGGGACTTTTTAGTCTTTTTGGGTAAAAAGTCTCTTTAGTCCCTACCAAACCAAACAGGGAGGGACTTTTTGAGACTTTTCTTCTATTAGTCCATATAAGACTCTCTTGAAGAGACTTTTTTTATTAGTTCCTAGGACTAAAAAAAGTTTAGTCCCCAGAAACCAAACAGGACCTTAAACGGCAACACTCTATGATAAGAGTAGTGATGGAAAGCTTTCGCTCTCCGGACGGAATAGACAGACTGCATTGCACGCTGCTGCTCTCCGACACCAAGGTAGTGCACGCATGCATCTTTCGTTTTTTTCTAACTTGATTACGAACTGGGTAGGTTCACAGAGACTTGTATTTTATTCGCATGCATGCATGGCCCGTTGGTTTTCTCATCTTGACTATCTAGATATAAAAGAAAAATGGTGTTTGCAGATCTTACAAAGTTTCTAGAATGGAACAAAAAACACCTTCGGCCACAAAATAGGGACCTTACAACACAAAGGGATGAAAATGGGAGTACGCCTCTTCATTTTGCTGCGGTCATAAAATTCTCATGTGTAGGATCAAGAAATTGTTGGCAAGTATCTTACTATTAATAATTGGAGGCTTCAAAGGAGGCTCCACATGGCATTGACTATGATGAGACATTTGCGCTGTGGCAAAGATGAGTAGTGTGAGAATTTTGATATCTTGTGCAGCGAATTTTGGGTGGCCTCTGTATCAGCTAGATGTAAAAAATGCTTTCTTGCATGGCGATCTTCAAGAGGAGGTGTATATGGAGGTTCCACCTGGTTATTCTAATCCAGAGATGGTTGGTAAGGTATGTAGACTAAAGAAATCTTTATATGGACTCAAACAATCTCCTCAAGCATGGTTTGATAGGTTTAGACGTGCACTATGTGCCATGGGATACAAACAATGCAATGGAGATCATACTGTATTTTATAAGCATTCAGGGCGTAAAATCACTATGTTGGCTGTAAATGTGGGCGACATCATTATTACTGGCGGCGATGAAATGGAGATCAAATGCCTCAAGGGGAATCTAAATAGAGTGTTTGAGGTCAAGGACCTTGGTCAGCTCAAATACTTTCTAGGTATTGAGATTGCACAAAACCCAAAACGTATTGTTCTATCGCAGAGAAAGTATGTTCTCGACCTGCTTAGTGAGACCGGTATGCTTGCATGTCGAACCGTATCAACACCAATTGATTTGAATCACAAGTTATGTGCTGAATCAGGTCATCCAATCAATAAGGAAAGATATCACAGGCTTGTTGGGCGCCTTATCTATCTATGTCATACGAGACCTGATATATCATATGCAGTAAGTGTTGTGAGCCGATACATGCATGACCCAAGGAGTGGACATTTGGATGTTGTATATCAGATCTTGAGATACTTAAAAAGTAGCCCAGGAAAGGGCTTGATGTTTAAGAGTAATGGTCACTTGAAAGTGGAAGGCTATTGTGATGCCGATTGGGCTAGTTGTCTTGATGTTGGAGGAAACTTAGTGTCTTGGAGGAGCAAGAAGCAGTCTGTTGTATCCCGTTCAACCGCCGAAGCAGAATATAGAGCGATGTCTCTTGGAATTTGTGAAATGTTATGGGTACGAAATCTTTTATCTGAATTAAATATGCTAAGAAAAGACCCTTTGAGAATTTGGTGCGACAACAAGTCAGCTATTAGTATTGCAAATAATCCCGTTCAGCATGATAGAACCAAGCATGTGGAGATAGATCGCTTCTTCATCAAAGAGAAATTAGATGATGGCATACTAGAGCTAAGTCATGTAAGTTCAGGTGGTCAAATAGCTGATTGTTTGACAAAACGTTTAGGAGTAAAAGAATGTAATTTAGCATGTAGCAAGATGGGAATGATAGATATCTATCACCCATCTTGAGCGGGAGTGTTGGACTTCATTTCTGTATAAAGTGTGTAAAGGCCCATGGGCCTATGTACATCTGTATATATATATGTAACCCTAAGTAAAGACTGGAATTATGAGTTCCAGAAATTTCCAAAAATATCAACAGTCTCTATATATAATTAATAAATACTAGGCTCAACCCCGCGTGAATACTATGAGTATGAGGATTCCTTTGTTGAAGTCAAAGTAATCACATGTTATATTTTGGCTTGTACATAAATATAGGGAAAGTAGCAAAATATATTATTTAGACATCGAGTATTATTAGACCAATCATCACATGTTATATTTTTGGCTTGTACATAAATACAGGGAAAGTAGCAAAATATATTATTTAGACATCAGAGTATTATTAGACCAATCACTAATCAGATATCTCAGTAGATCAGCTAGAAAAACTTATGTATTATATTACATAAAAACTTGATATCAGAGTATTATTGTTTCATACCGGGCTCTTGCAAGCCAACACAGAACGCCGGGCGAGTAGCGAAGTAGATCCCTTCAACTCCGGGACGAAGCTACGGGCGAAGGCCGTGTGCTTTCATTGGCAAGATGCGGCATTGAGGAAGCCTGGGGTGTTCCGTTTCGCTGAACCGGAAGGAGTAGTCGGCCTCCGTCGGCGACGCCCAACCCCCCACTAGCAATGTGCGGACCATCACACTCGTCCCGGTTGGCGCCGTAGTAGATTTCCACCACCGAAATCTTCCTACCGAAAGTCGGATACAGCGGTGAGTGGCGCCGGGCGGGGAAGTAGGGTTCGAGCAGCGGGATGTGAATGAGGTTGCCGCCGCCGTAAGTGTCCTGCATATATCCTCGCTTGTTGTCGATCCAACAGATCTTTCCTCCCCGGTAGAAGACAACGCTCCAGCCTTCCACTCGGGTCGACGGGAAGGTCCCCAAAGTCCTTCACGCCCCACCCTTTGGGGTAGTTGTACATGCCGCCGTGGTAGAGGAGCAGAGCCGAACACGCGCTCTCCACGCTCGTCGACGACGCCCGTATATCAACAATGCGTAATCGGGCCTTGGTGGCGGGGATCGGCGGACCGCGGGCATCTTGGTTGGAAAGAAGCCGCCGGGGAAGCCGGAGATGATTGGCGGCCAGATTGTACTTCCGCCCGACATTCCCGAAGAGCTGCGGCTCCTGCGTCGCCGCCCTGGGGATGACGTTCGGCCGATGGCCTCGACGGAGGGCCTGCCGCCCGTGGGCAGCGGATCATAGTCCGGGGTCACGTTCACCTCAAGGACAAACAGCTTTGGAGGTGGCGTGTGGATGTAGCCAAACTCGCTGAAGTTGCCGACGGTGGGGACAAACAGAGTATTATTAGATCCATAAAAAATATAGATTAAAGTTAATTTGAAGTATATATTCATGATGGTTTACAAAGGTATGAAACAATAGTATATATAACCTACGCTTACGTGTGCACTAAATAAGTACCACAATAAGAAAAATATAAATCTTATGAATTGTAACTAGAAATTCATTATGAACATGTTAATCCCTGAGAGTCCCACTAGAAAATAGGTAAATTCTAGACATTTGCACATGAAACAAAACCATCCTACTTCAATTACGTAGACTATAATGATCACCGGGAATAATACCCATAGGATCTTGGTTTTTTTTCTAAATGGTTAATTATCCACCTCAGTGAATGTGTAAATCATGTACACCTGAGTAAATCAATATATAGACCCGTGAATCTTAAGTTACTAACTGATGCCCTTATGATCTAAAGCAAACAATGATTTGAATCCATTTATCCATCGATAGATAATACACATAACACACTAAATTTGTATCTAACTAGGCATTCTCAATACTCGCAGCGGCACTTGGCTGAGGCGCGGCTGCGACGTTGCTCGCGAGCTTGATGCGTCTCTGGTCAGCTCGCTGCAGCATTGCGCACAGTGCGAGGGCGGGAGCAAGCACAACAGGCATCCGGCGTTGCGGCTGCAGCTCGCCGTGATCATGCCGCGCGCGACGTCGCGGCTCCTTCATCGCCGAAGCGGCTACCGCGCGCGCGGAGTGGGAGCATGGCACGGCGAGCTTGGCCGCGGGGCAAGGCGCCCCATTTCACCGGCAAGGAAAGAGGAGGGCGACGCAAGGGCGTCGGCTGTAGTGGTGGTAGGCGGTCGCGGCGGCGGCGGGTGGCATAGGCAAAGGGAGCACAGCAGGGGTTCGGGCGATCAGCGGGCGAGGTGGCCGGTGGTGGTTCAGCGATGTTGTGGGGTAGCGTCTCGGCGGCCGTATAGCGCAGGTAGGGAGGTCCCAGCTGACAGATGTTGTAGAAGAGGCGTCCGTGGGGCTAGAGCGGCGGATGCTGGATGGGTCGAAGGGCGGATACTGAGGCCAGCGTGGGGAGGAGAGGCAGAGTGCGAGAGGGCGCCGACGGTGCGAGGAAGGTGGGGGCCGATGCGAGAGGATTCCAGACTGATGAGTTGTGTTGACCATTACTGTAGTTTACTGTAGATGTACAGTGATCTGGTTTCACCAGGATTAAAGTATCTATATAGATATATGATGGATTCGAGTAGTAACCGAGCGGGATACCGGAACCAAGCAGGATAAGTAACCGAGCGGGATAGGCAGGTAGAAAAATAGAGTGAACCGGAATTTTTTTTTCTTTATTAGTAGGTATAGGTTTGTGTAATCCGTTGACTCTTGATTCTAGGTCTTTGTTGGGTACTCCCTTTGTTTTAAATTATAGATCGTTTGACTTTTTTTTTTTTTTTTTTGTGTCAAGTTTAACCACTCTTTTTATTAAAAAAATTATGCAAAAATAGTCAAGTTTAAATTATTTTTAAAAGCCATTGGTTCATAAGCATGTCATAAAAAAAATTGATACTTTTTACATAAAATTTTGAAATAAATGAGTGGTAAAATTAAAAAAGTCAAACGATCTATAATTTTGAAAATTAGATGGGCTGAGCACAAAAAAAGTCGCTCAATCTCTTCGCGTCGGACCCCGGTGGGCGGTGGCTGGCTGACCAAATCCGATCTCGTGGCCACGGCCAGCACACACCTCCGGACGACTGACGTCCACCTCTTCCTCCCCTTCTTCCTCAGCCGCTTCTCACAGAATGCCCAGTGCCACCGCCTGAACCCACCCCCAAGCCTCCGCCATGGCCGCCGCCGCCCGCCTCCATCTCTATCCCTCCACCTTCGTTTCCGCCCGCCTCTCCCCTCCTCCACGCACCACCCCGCGCCACGCCCCTTCTCCTTGCTCTCCCCTTCCCTTCCTGCCCCCGCCGCCTCCGCATCGCTCCCGGCCGCCCCTCACCGTCCCCGTGGCGCCCCGACGTGCGGGCGCGCGCTGGAGGCCATCATCGGGGCGCCGCCCGCGCTTGCGCGCCCGGGCGGCGCCGTGGAGACGGACCGCCTCCCTTCCGACGTGCGGGACCGCGCCATGGAGGCGGTCGACCACTTCGGCGGTCGCGTCACCATAGGCGACGTCGCCTCTCGCGCTGGGCTGCAGCTCGCGCAGGCAGAGCGCGCGCTCCAAGCACTTGCCGCCGACACTGAAGGCTTCCTGGAGGTGCGCCGCTGTATCTGCTAGTTACTCCCTCCTTTCCTCCTCCGCTGGTAACCGTCCGGCCTTCTCTGATAATCGTCGCTGATTGTGTAGGTATCGGAGGACGGGGAGGTTCTATACGTCTTCCCGAAGGACTACAGGGCAAAGCTGGCTGGCAAATCGTTTAGGATGCGGGTCGAGCCTGTGGTTGACAAAGCCAAGGTAATCCCAGCAAAGCAAGGAAGAATGCGCTTGGTTACTATGAACTCTTCTGATATTGGTTTGTGCTGCTGCTCTTTTTGTAGAAACTGGGTGCTTATCTGGTACGTGTTTCATTTGGCACTGCACTCATTGCGTCAATTGTGCTGGTGTACACTACAATCATTGCCATTCTCTCAAGCTCAAGGTATGTTTAGTATAGCAGGAAAGAGTTTGTGTGCTATTTACTGTATGTTCACTGCCTAAAGGCCTGTTCTGGAACAATATCTTCATCTTTGTCTTATGGTTCAATTCCCTGAAATAGGCATTCTGTGAATTTTATTTTAGAGGTGCTCTTTTCTGAATTTTATTCGTGAAGTGTTATATAAATGAAGCACACTTAGATTTCATGATTTTCTTCTTCTTTTTTTTTTTTTTTTGGAACTTTAGTTGTAGGTTTTGTCATTTAACTCAACACCCCTTTGATTGGTAGCACTTCCTCTTCTACTAGCAGTGATGAAGATAGTCGTGGTAGAAGGCGGAGATCTTATGGTTCTACTGTCATCATTCCGACAGATATGTTTTGGTAAGTTTCATATACATTTTGTGAGATGCTCTGAAAGTGCTAGATCACGCTATTATGCTAAGAACCAAAAGGCATTTCCCTTGCTCTTGGACTCATGGAGCTACTCAATCTGTCAACAACATGTCCACCTCATTTATTACTGTACATTTCAAGTTGGATGTTGCCTGTAATTTGCATGCTTAGTGTTTTCGAATTTCGTGTTCAAATAAACCAGCCTAGAGGGAAAGGGAAAATAACCCAAAAACAAGTTCAATTTGAAATGTTGCTTGTTGGCAAACCAATAGATGAAAGTACATGGGTTGAAGGTATATATGGTTTTTCTAGGAATTTATCCATTACACTTGTCATGTAAATCATCTAATGATTTGGGCATGATAGTATTCCTGGTGAGATGTTCATGAAATTTAACTACAGTATTCTAAGCCATCAGACTATACGAGCAATATTGTTCTCACCACTTCATGTTAAGTTGGCTATAATGAAACGGGACATACACATATCATTTTGAAATTGCAATGTTGTATCCAAAATTCTGAACAGAAAGTATCATGAATGTTCTTATTATTCACACTGTTCATGTGCCTGCAGGTACTTGGATGCAGATTATTACAGAAGGCGTCGAGTAGAAAAACGAAAATGGGATGAACTTTATTGAATCTGTAATCTAAAAGGGTTTGACTTGATTGTTCATTCTCACTATGTTTTGATGGAATGTGTAGTAGTTTGAAACTGTATGTAATGTTTATTAAATAAATGTCACAGGTATTTTCGTTTGTGTTTGGGGATGGTGATCCAAATGATGGGCTTGAAGAGAAGCGGTGGAAGATGGTATTTTCTTGAGAAAATTTAGCTTCTTCATGACCATTTATGATATATTCATTTTCCCTATTACAGATTTCTAATTCCTATTTGAATAATTCACAGATTGGGCAGTACATTTCATCAAATGGTGGAGTTGTTACAGCTGAAGAACTGGCACCGCTTTCTTGATGTGCCACCTCCATCAGAAGAGTCCAAGGCATGGGAACTCTTGCCCTGAGTATTGCTTATTTTGTTAAGAGATTAAGTTCTCTACCCCCTGCTCCTGGGAAAGCAATTTACTGTTCTTTTGAATAATAAATTGAGGGGAGGTTTATCATATTTTCATATCATTTCTTGAACTGCAGGACGATGAATCATTTGTTCTTCCAGTTCTTTTACGCCCAGGGACATCCAGAAATTGATGAGCAGGTCCAACCTTCTTCTCTCTGGCAGTTCAGACTTGTATCTCAGAACTACTACTGCCAAATATGGCCTACAGTCCTGCATTTTCAACCCAACCAGCTAACATTGGTGGAGTGTGTGTGTGTGTGTAAGGGGGCGGGGGGTACTTTTTTTCTCTCTCTCTATTAGATACCGCAAAAAAAAAAATGGAATAACCAAACAACCACATCGATCTCAATTGACTAACATGCTTATCATTGGATTGGCTCACTTGCATGCCTGTTATCTAATCTTTTTCGGATTTATTGCACGTTTCCAACAAAGAAAAAAATGATAAAGGAACATGCAATGTATGAGTACATATAAGAAAAAGAAGGTGCTGGGAAATGCCATGTCCTGGATGATGAAGGGTGCAGCGAGTGGTTTCAGATTACCATGGAGGTGTCAGCCAAAGCATAAATACCCTTGCATTACATGCACTAGTTCCTTCACTTGAGGTTGAGGAAAGAAGGGGAATACAGGCATTCCGGGTGCAACCATCACACATCATTATACACTGCGAGTTAATGTTGTCCACCTGGCTGACACATAGCTCTGTCCATGCCAGCTACATACTACAGATGCTTCTCAAGAGTTTTCAATTCGGATCAACAAGGCCTATTAATAACTGCATACATTGCTCGGTGAATGTGAACATTCTTCTGAGTAATTTAATGGTTTTGTTTTTCCTATAGGGCAATATCCTGTACCGATTCCCATCACTGCAACGTACTGCTTCCACAAAAAAAGTGGCAGGAGCAGGGAATATGTGGGCACCAAATGGTCTGCAATGTTTAGCGGAATTGAAAAGTACTTAGAGGAGAAACCGTGGAAATTCAGGTCAGTATATATTATTGTCATGCTTAGTGAAGTTGAACTAACCTAGGATGTAATTTTACCAAATAAAGAAGTGTGAAACTCCTGTGATATATTTTTTTTTATATTTTTAATACAATTACTGCATGTGGATTTTAAATATTATATTGTAAATACATTACATAGAAGCGTAATGCATGAGGATCTAGAGATTAGGCGTTATGTTATATAGGTTGATTCATTAAGTGGTATCTTTTCATCAGCTCTAAATTTGCTATTTAATCTATTCTATGTCTTTTCATACACCTACCTGTTGATTTTGCAGTAAAGCGAATGCATCAGAGAAGGCAATGGTTGCTGGTTTGGGAGGACTCAATCTCTTTGGTGTCATCATTCTTGGAAACTTGTTGAAGTAAGAATTTTAATAATTATGACCCCACGTATCTTTGATATGTAATGCTAACAATATGTATTAAAATTTGTCATGAAGGCAAATGACAGTGACACCTGGTGGACTAATCTCATTTGCAGCACAGTTATATCCTTTGCTTCAGGTATGGCTGGGCTTGATATGCTTGTTTACGTATCGTGGTCATTACTCTAGTCATTCTACTTATGCATATTTGGCGTGACAAGTCACTAGCCCTTCTCCTTTTTAAGGGAGTTTCCAGAAGTTTTGAATTTTGCAAAATTGTTGAATTACCTAATATACTATCAATGATATATACTGATACAATATGGTCATTTTTAGATATACGCTGGCTCTTTTTTTGCAATACCTTTATTTAGATGGTTTCTGCTACGCAAGACCAACAATGACATTAGAAAGAGGAATAAGGCAAGAGAACAGCGAGCTCAGGAACTCGTGTCACCAGATTCTTCTCTAAGAAGAAAGGTAATAGCAATTTAAGTTCCACACAACCCTATGTAATTATTTTTCCATTACCCATGTGTGGATCTGTTTGGAGAAAATAGGGATGGATTTGGAGCATTCACAAAACCACATAAACTAGACTTATTGTGATTGGTAGCAGCTTATTTATTCCTGACATTAGAAATTTCTAAAAAGAAACCTTTTTATGGGCTTAATGTCCATGACTGGACCAACAGGTCTAACAGTGGCTGGCGAGGGCTCCCTGTCATCCTGTGGTACGGCACGCGTGAACAGTACCCACTGGATTAAGCATAGTTTAGGTTCATCTCTGCCTTTTGCTGAGTCTCTTAAACTGCTTTCAGCCTTTGTGTTAACTCTCATAAACAGTTTTCAATGCTTTTCTCCTTCCCCTAGCTGCGCCACTTTCTGCCATGCATCTTCTTTCCCTGCGCCCCCATTTTTATCGCAGCCACCTCCTCTCTGCCTAATAACTCAGATCCATAGTGAAAACACCGTACAAGGGCTTAAAGCATAAGGTCAAAGTGTGTGTCAATAATTTGTTATGCAGCTTGGACCTTCTGTTCTCAACAGCTACTACTAATTGGCTATTTGAATGAAAATATATGCTTATCATGACATCTTAAGATTGTGCAGTGTGCATGTCCTTATTGCATTCTTTAATAGTACTCAGTTTATTTTGGTGCCTTCTCATCAACTTCATGCCATACACATTTAGATACTACATCTAATCACATTCACAAATTTAAGTCTATCTAGGTTTGTCCTAAAGATATTTTCACCTTTCACTAGCAATATCCAAAATTTTATATAGGTTAACAATACAAGATGGGGATTAATAGATTCATTGTGAAAATTATTTTCCTACTATATATTTTTTTCCACTTCAGACATCAATATTACTAGTTGTTGATATCTGAATGGGCTTAAATTTTCAATTAGAGGAAGTAATTGATACTTGGCTCCATTACCTTCACTAAGTTGACCTTTTATGAACTTTTGAAGTAGCATAAATTTGGTCTGTGTTTTCCTATATTTTCAGTTGCTCAGTGCACGTGATATGGCTGAACGGAAAGTAATTACGCCGGAGGAGATCGTCTATACTACTGAAAAGGATCTATTGGAGCAGGATTATGAAGTCAAGGACTGGGAGAGGAGATTTAAGGAGCTTGAGTCAGAGTGATGGACATGACCGATATATACTTGACATTCATAGTTGCTAGCTCTACATGGTCCTCACTTCAGACTTGGTGGTATTTTTTTGTTTGAATCCAATGGAGTGGAAGATAGATTTGACGGAACCACTCAACTAAGTGAAACTGGACCTCACTAACAGTCATATCACCACCAGCCCACCACTGACCACTTTGCTATGAAAGTTTTGTGGAAGCTGATGGTTTAATTGATACCGGCCATTGTTTGCAAGCTGATGTACATATCTGTGGCATTGATCTACATATTTGTATAGTTCCATTCACGGGACTGGAGATCAAATTTAGAATTTGACATGAAAAACAGAGAATACGAATATGATGTTACTCAGTTTGAATCCCATGGGAAAAATGTAAAAAGATCAGTCTGTAAACAAGGGACTCAAACTAGAGCATTCCTAACAGAACTCTGTCCTGTTTAGGAATAGACATTGTTGTAACTTTCAGCCAGGTGATTCAATTCATGATGGGAACGTAGCAATATCTTGCATTAAGCTGAAAATTTGTATCTCCTGTCTGCGTTTGTCATTGTGAATGAGGCACGTCCGCCTCAACATATCTAGTTTCTGTACTCCATACAGGGAGAATAACAAGGGAAATCTACCAAGGTAAAAAGAACAGAATTACATGGTATATTTGATGCCAATCATCTCACCAATAAATCGTTGCAGTCAATGCAGCTATTCCTACTGTTTGTACCTTTCTTTTTCTTTTTTTGAGTCAAAATGTCAAAATAACCTATTGTCAGTATGACTAGAGTAAGAGCTTCTGGTCGCTACCAGAAATCCAGTGTATGAACCAAACTTGACGTGGCCAAATTACTCAGAAATTCCTGCAGAATGCCAGTTTGTTATTTATCTGACTTGCTGAAAAAAGGATGTACGGTGGTAATGCCAAACTGATTACCTTTTGTTGCGACAGGAAACCCTGTCAGCACTAGATGGTTAGCTAACATTTCCTGGCTGCAGCTGTTAGTGCTCCTCCGTCGGTAGCTTAGGCTGTCAGGATAAGACGAATGCGACGGACGCGATGGTGACTAGTGCAAACAATCGAATCACCTGCCAAAGACAAAATGTACAAGGGCATATTTTGAGTTTTAATTTTATATATACAGGCGCATTTCAGACGACAGCAGATGCAATGGCATTTGTTTGTGTCTGAATTTTGTGCTAATGCAGCTACTGATTACGGCATCCTCCCTTTCCCGTGGTGGAGAACCTATTCCTTGCGACGATGCCTACCCTGGCCATGCCTCTCTCCCAGGCCCAGTGCTCCACTAACGACATTGAAGTGAAGACTCACCAACCAAGAATCTACCGTACCTGTCGTGCTGCAGTCGCCGACGACACCAGCATCGGCGGGAGGTAGCCGTGCAGGCCGACGTTGTACACCGGCGTGCCGTCGGGGTAGAAGAGGCCGTAGTTCCTCTCGGACGCCGGGCCGGGCTTGAGGTTCTCGTTGAAGAGCGCGAACACGTAGACGTCGACGGGCGTGGCCGGGCGCAGCGGCGTGCCCTGCTTCATCTCGATCCGCTGCAGCAGGTTCCGGATGTATGTCCCGGCGTACTCGGGCGTGGCGCCTGGCTCGTCGGCGTCGCCCCGCGACGGCCACCCGGTCTCCGACACCTTGACCTCGACGTCCGTGTACCCGAGCCCCTGTATCGCCGCGTACACGGCGTCCACCTGCGCGTACAGCATGTTGTCGTAGCGGAGCCCCGTGCGTGCGTCGACGACGCCGGCGGCGTTGGGGCGGAAGAGCACGTAGTCCAGCGGCACCCGCGCCGGGTCGTCCTTGTACGCGAAGTAGGGGTAGCAGTTGATGAGGAACGGCGACCTCGTCGCCGACAGGAACCCCAGGAACGGCTGCAGTTGCGCCAGCGCGGCGGGCGTGAAGGCGCCGGCGGAGGGCGGGAACGAGACGCCCATGATGTCCAGCGAGTGCGCCGTGGTGACGTTGACGCGGCCCTGGAGCCCCAGCGCGCCCAGCGCCCTGTGCACGGACTGCATGGCCGGGAGCACCGCGGCCTGGAGGGCCGTGTCGTTGCCCTTGAACACCTCGTTGCCCACGGTGACGCAGGTGATGCGCGCCCCGGCGCGGAGGTACGGCACCACGTGCTGCTGCAGCCACGCCTGCGCCGCCGCGGGGCTCACCATGGCGCCCACGTACTCGTTGCCGATGCCCACCACGAACTCCACGCCCGTGCCCAGGAACGCGCGCAGGACGTTGGGGTCGGCGTCGTACAGCTTCACCTTGCTGATCCGCATCGACCGGAGCAGATACGACACCTGCGCCGGCGACGGCAGGTTGTTGGCGATCTGCCCGTAGTTGACGCCGATCGACAGCGACTCGGCGGCGACGGCCACTTGCTGATCTGCAATCATATATATATCAGCATCGAGGACGATCGAATACAAACTCATCGGATCTAGATTGTGAGTTCACATTCATTCCGGTGAAGTTTTAGTGACAGTGAGTGGTGATCCGATCTGTGGCCACTGAAACAAGGGACGTCGAAGAAACACAGCATGCATGATTAACTTGATGCATAGTTTGACCATGGTAACACAGCGCTGCGCACGTGATCCAATGGAAGCAAGATCTCAGTGGACCACATGGGCATGTGGCTCTGCCTCCACTGGCAGTACTGCCACTGAGAGCAACCAAAAACCTAAAAAAACTGCCATTAAATCGGCTCACCTGCCTATTATTAATTCGAAAACCACATGGAATGCCAAATCACAAGTCGCACATATCGCCGGGCACACCAGATTGGTAGCTGGCGACTTCAAACTTTTGTGGTGTGGAGAAAGCAGCAACAGAGCCAACAGCTCATGCTCATTCAGGGAAGAGCGAGTAACAATAAATTAAGCTGGCCAGTGGGCATTTGGCGCTTCGGAAAGGCGCTGTGAAAAGCTGATATGGCGATTCGGAGTTGAGATATGCATGCCGCCGACCGTAGTGGGCGCCGCCTGCCTGACGCCACGGCGCACCTGGCAAGCTAGCTAAGCACGACTATAGCGAACGTTCCATGCCATTTCCTAAGTTGTGATTCCAGTTTGCATCTGGGTTTACTGAAATGTGTCAAGTCCTGAATGATGAGCACAATTGGTTTTAGCAAGAGCACATGGTAATGTTTGCCTTGTTCTAACTACATGATTGACCATCATGCGACTATGCGAGCTCCAAGATTGGCAAGGCAACACAAAAACGTAGCTAAGCTAAGGATTAGGCAATTAGCAACAATGTTATTACACGGTACCTGCAGGCTACTCAAGAACCACCATATCCATATACCTTATCACAATTATTGGGTATTTGGTGGCGAGCTGATTCTAGATGTTGGGATCGATGCTAGTAAACTCACCTGTGAGGAGGATGGGGACGACCAGCAGGACGAAGCAGCAGGCGGCGGCGAGGTTGCAGGACGGAGCTGGCGTCGACAGCGCAGTTCTTGATGACGGCCTTCCGGCTGCTGCCATCCACGCACCTCCACCGGATTCCGCCGCTCCCCAGAACACGTACGATCGGAGGAGCGACCAAGCAGCTCCAATCAGACGCACCCGCCAAGGCTGTGCGCGCGCTTTGCGTTGCGTTTACTCGGTAGGGAATGGCTTTGTTGGAGGCTGTTGTGGGCTGTGGGCTATATACCGCGGTGGATGCTGCAAGCCTGCAATGTCAGAGAGTGTGTGTATATAAATAGGGGAGGTCTCGGCTCTGTGGCTCTGCCTGCCTTGATCCGTGGCACCCGGCAGTGGCGAGGATGCGAGGAAAGAGACGAACGACCAACCAGCCGGATGAGGATGGAGGGGCCCGGGTCGGGCGACCTTAGCTCAAATAACACCAGATTTTGGCTCCACAGCTCAGGTTAATTAGTATAAACCTGATTTTTTAAACTGATGGACTAGTTCGATTATCACAATTGGTTTCGACCGTTTAAATGGTCACTCCAGGTCTTAAATGACACATTTGACTTCCATTTACTATTTAAATTAAATATATGGCGTTTAGGTGAACAGAAGGACAAAAACAGGATGCATGTCATCTATACCTGAGCAAAACTAGCTGGCCCGAGCCCGACGGGTTTTGGCCCGCCTACGAACCTTACGACAGGGCCCGGGCGTAGATTTTGAAGTCCGGTAAAATTTTTATTGGCTCGAACCCAGCCTGAAATACATTTTTAGCTATTCTCAGTAGTGTAAAACGCGCTGGCAGCCCGCCTGTCCGGCCCGGCCCGAAAAAGCTAGGCCCGACTTGCCCAAAGTTGAACGTCATGGGCAGGATTTTTTCAGCCCAAATTAACAGGGCTTTTTTTGTGCCCGGCCCGAACCCGATCCGGCCCGAAAAATGCTCAGATATAATGTCATCCCTCATACCACAAACATTCAGGCCTTGTTGTGGTTTTAACAAAATACAGTTTTAGAACACGAGTTGTGCAAAACCATGGTTTAGAAAAAGAAAGTAGAATGGATTTCTAAAACTCTAGAAAGATTAGATTTTTAGTAATAATACCATTGTTTTCAAAGCTACAGAGTTCTTACATCCAAACATCATTTTTTAGAACCAAATTATTCCATAAAACCATGATATTTTTCTAAACAAGCAAAAAGAACTTCACATCTAAAGAAGGCCTTAACATTTTAGAGTATAAAACCTTGACTATCATTTCTAACCATGATATTTTTCTAAACAAGCAAAAAAGAACTTCACATCTAAACAAGGTCTTAACGTTTTAGTATAAAACCTTGACTATATCATTTCTATTTTTCATTCTCTCTCTCTCCTCGATTGTTGTCCATCAAATGGCTCACAACCTTTCTTCTAACATAAAACTAAAAAGCAGTACCATTGTGATAATTGAGTCGGACTAGCAGTAACTAGTCTGATGCTCATTAGACTAGTTGGAATCACGGACTAGATTTTTTTTTTTTTGAAGCAGTACCAGTAATTAGTATAAAGTGCTTGAGCGTATCCACAAATGAAAAAAAACTGTAAATAGCAGGATCAATAGGAACTGTAAACCAGGCATCCAACCGCAACCGTCAAACAACACAAACAAACCTGTTCACACATGATGCCTGATTGCCTGATACATGACGCCTGTTCATACATGCTGCTTGATCACTACGATCAAGTTCACATATCAATTTACCCACACAACCATATATATCAATAGGAGCATCCAACCGCAACTATTAGTCATGTATACCTAAATTAACTCAAATTTGTAGAGGGGTTTAGGGGATTTGTATGAATCATGGCGGGTGGCGTGAGGGGCTCGTGCCCCCTCCTCCTCGACTGTGTGAAGACGGTGTTTGCCAGATTAAGCTTCCTTTTAGGTTTGTCGACTATCACAGAACTTTCTTCGATGTTGTGCCCCACCGCCGGATCTGACGACGACAATTCAGCGCTTCCGACCGCGGTGAAGACACCGCTAGATTTGCCGCCGGCAAAGGCGTCGCTTCGTCCGTCGCGAAGACGGTGTTGACCTGGCTCAACTTTCTTCGATGTCGTGCTTTGACCGACCGGCCATGTGAAGATGGTACGGTGTTTGCTAGGCTCTAGACCGTCGTTTCTAACTTTGCTCCTCCCGGTGAATGGTAACTTTTTTCCCGACCATGCAAAGATGGTGTTTGCTAGGCTCGGGACCGCCGTTGGTAACTTTCCTCCTCCCACCGCCGTTGGCTGAGGAATTTAGGTAGGCCGGACTATTAGGCACATATACCTAAATTAACTCGATATTTCAGTAGTAGGGCGAACTAGATAGGGTGGACTATTAGGCATATATACCTAAATTATCTCGATATTTTTGTTGAACTACAGATGTACATGGAGAGATGTATCGCATAACAATTCTATCCTAACTTGGAGTTTGACTAATGGATGATGACAAGGATTCAAAATTATTGTTTTTTCATATATATATGAAAACCACAAAAGGATAGACTTTAATCACCAAGGTCCACATATGGATGTCACATTTTAACATGTACTTGGGGCCAAGCCACTCTATGAATTGGTACTATACTCTTTATAATTAAATATACTAAATTATGAGATTGATTAATGATCCAAGCCTCTCCTCTCGATGGGCCAATGTAGACGAGGTAGTCCAAAAAGGCCTACGACACCACCAAGTAGGAAACAATCCACAAAAACTCCACTCGATTGTCTTCTTCAACCTCAAAATCACAATTACACAACAATATTGCAGTTGCCATATCTGACATCTGCCGATCACACTTGCCATCTCGGGCTCCAGGCACTCGAGTTTCGTCCAAGGGGAGGTAGGGCGGCTGCCCCACCTTGCCCTATGGGTGGGTCCGCCTATGCATCTAAGCAAGGCCTTAACATTTTAATATAAAACCTTGACTATCATTTCTATTTTTCATCCTCTCTCTCTCTCTCTCTCTCTCCCCTCTATTGTTGTCCATCAAATGGCTCACAACCTTCCTTCTAACATCAAGCCAAAAGGAGTATTGATTTCTCTCTCTTGGGGTGTTTAGTTAATTTTAAAAGAAGTTTTGACACTCTAAATAGTTTCAAATAAAAAAACTTACCAACTACAAAGTTGTAGATCTCATTGAATACACCATAGTTTTGATACAAAGTTTGTCTTCATTCGACTTGATATGCAAGTTATGATTTTTAGATAAATATTAAGGATTGCAATATAATAGTCAGGGGCATATTGGTCACTTAGTTTAACAAGCAAAGTATCTAGGAACCAGTCGCCATAATCGAAGAGTATATTGTAGAAAGCAAAAAACAATGTGTAGTGTTCATCAACAAATACCCAGTTAAATGTGGTGGTGCATCATGAGTTATCTCATCTCATCAAACATTTGTGAAGTGATTCTACTCCTCGTGCTTCTACTAGTTATTAGCTTATAAACAATGAGACAACAATAACCAATCTCTTCTATTTCGCAAACCCTAAGGAAAAAATCGAGTAAAAAGACAATGGACTACGCGCCTCAATTGCAAGGTATTTCAATACTATCTCGGAAAAAACACCGATAGCTAAATCTTTCAGCACGCACCTCGACGACCTGACCTTGAGGCAAAAGGTTTTGAGGCTCCAATTACGATTGGGGATTATGACCTGTTGTTTTGCTTGAACTCAGCCTTGCTTATTAGCTATGATACAATGTTTTTTTGTGTCTCGTAATAAAACAACATCAACCGGCTTATCCAACGCAACAACAACCACTTGAACAACCTGAAATGCGTTTCTCCGACCGAAATGAAATGATGGCCGGAAACGGGCAAGCCGAGATTTGCATGTCACTCGTAAAACCCTTTCGAGCTGTTCAAATAAAAAATTCAGTTATCCAAATCCGACGCACCAGCCGGGTGGCTTCCCTCGTTGTTGGTGCCGGTGGAGGTGCGACAGCCTTGGGTTCTCTCGTCGCCGTGAGGTGAGCAGCGGGTCGATGACGGCGTCCACGCGCTGAGTCGGTGTTGGAGTCAACCGACAGCACTACAGACTAGCGAAGAAGGCGTCGGTGCGCTCTGCGTCTCGAATGTGCGTGGGCAGGAGGAGCGTGGACCGGGATCCGAGTCATCCCTCGGCGGCACGTGGCGCCCCGGTGCCCGCGGCGGCCGCTGCCGACTCCGGGTAGGTGGGGGCGGCTCGCGTCGGCGTCCAATGCGTGCGCACGCATCCCGCGTGGATGCGTGATCCGCCCCCGCCCCCTATCCCTACCCCCTACGGGCGGCGGATCGCATTTCCTCGCCGCGTCTGGTCCGTGATACACCGATCGGAAGCTGCTGTGTGGCAACAGCCATGGCTCGTGGGCAGTTGTGAGCACGCCACAATCTGGCCCAGTGGCGGAGCTCGCCAATTTTGACAACTAGGGCCACTATAAGAACGTATACATCACTGTGGCGTATCCAAATACCATTTAGGATCGATGCCCAACAAACAATATAATGAGCTCATAAGTACACAAGTTTAGATGAAATTTAAATCCCATACTTCATTCTACAACATAATTAATGGAACACATGGTTAAAAAAAAATCTAAATATTGATGGTTTGGTTTGGTTAGCCCTTTTTTAGGTCATTTCTTCAATAGCATCATGTGAACGTGAACTTTAGACGAATAAATTTGTTATTTCTAGATGGAGAAGATGAGCTCGACATTAAATATAACTTAGATTCGAGATTTGAGAATGAGGAAATATTGGTCCTCAACAGGACTCTCCTATTACTAATTTGCAATCAGCAAGTAACCGCAGTTAGCAGGTACTCTTCTCATCTTGTGTTGCCTGCCGCTGGCCGGTTTCTGATGGGTGGGGTGGTGGCTGCCCACGTGCCCCTGCTTGATGCCCACAGTCCCACATGGGCCACGCCTGCTCGCTGCTTCAATCTTGTAGCTCTAGTCAAGCTGGACTTCTCTCAAAAAAAAAAAAGTCAAGCTGGACTCTACTACCTTCTCTCCTCTCGTTGTTGTGTGAACTAGTGGCCCAACAACGCATAGAGCCAATCCAGAAAACTACATATACTAAAGGGGATTTTGGGCCACGCCTAGGGCCATGGCCCTAGTGGCCCTAGGCCCAAACCCGCCCCTGATCTGGCCGAAAACGGGGAAACCTCGGCCTTGGGCGACGTACGTCACGTATTCCCCGTTGTTTGGAGCACGTGCAAATATACGGTGGTTGTTCATCGTAGTAGCAAATGCAAATTAGCTCGGAACATTTGTCAGTCTGGCTCGGTAACTCAGAGGTGCTGCTCGAGATAGAGCATGCGTGCATGCATTTTATAGAAACTAGGTGAATTCTGTAAGCGTTGTCGTAGGTATGCAAAAATAATTTAATCTAGCTAAAAGTAATTTAAAAATATTTTCAATAATGAACTAAAGAAAAGACAACATCTTAATCTTGGATCTTCAACTTCAAAGAAAACATAAGTTACTAACTTGTGGAGGATAATTTTTAGAACTTAACAACACAAAAATTATCAGTTGTTTGTAAAAATAGATTTGAGAAAGTAGTAACCTGCTAATGATCTAACATACTTCGGTGTTTTTGTCTTCTAGTAATATATGTAACTTCAAAAATCTAGACGCGTTGCCGTGAGAATTTAAGGTTAGTTTTTTAGTGATCATTTGATGATGGAAGGAAAGACATAAACATGTGAGTTGATCATTTGATGATGGAAAAAAAAAGATATACCCCATGCGTTGCCACAAAAATTGTTGATGGATTGAAATAAAATTATTTATATAAAGGGATAAACAATTATAAGTTAATGTTAGTGGATGTCGTGACATAATACTAGTGGATGATGTGTCTTGCTTGCATGTAGATTATAATTGCAACTACTAGTTGACCATAAATGTGACTGCTAGTGGAATGATGAGGTGGATAACTTACATGTTGAGAGAATTAGCTAGTGGGGCTGTTAGTGGATGATGATGTGGATAGCTTGCATGTTTAGAGAATTAGCTAGTGCGGTTTGTCTATATAGATGTAGTAGATGTACTCTCTACGTACGGGTAAACATGGTCTTTAAAACACAACTCGATCTATATTTTTCTAAAATTATTTTTAAAACAAATTTATTTATATAATTTTCACATTTACAAACTCAACAACTTAAAAGTTATTGATGATTTATATTCTTGATGACTCAAACCTTGTCCAAAATGACTTTTTTTTTTTATCACTACTGACGGAGTAATGCACCCATATGAGTATTTGCATTTGTATTTGTATAAAAAGGCCGGTATATATAAAAAGATAATCTTGCTTGTTTAGATTTTCATAACCAAAAGTAAAGTGCTCATAATTGTCGCTTACGCTTTCCAAGAAATTACTTTGATTAATTATATATGTCGTGGTCTAATACCACCGTCACAAGAATGTCTGGCTAATGCGTGCTCTGATGGCCTAGCTCTGGAGACAATGACACGAGATTTATACTGGTTCGGGGCAAATCGTGCTCCCTAGTCCAGTGCGATCACTATCCGAGCTTAAATGCTCATACCGGGGCTAGTACAAGCTGGGCGAGAGAGGGAGGAGGCTCCCAAGTCTCTGTGATTGAGGCTAGTGCCAATATCGAGTGTGTGTGTGTGGATGCTGAGGTGCTGGGAATTGAACCTGCCTCAACCCGGTGGCCGGCCTCCCCCTTTTATAGCCGCAAGGGGGCGAGGCTCATGAGCTCCCCTCGGGTTGAGGACTTGAAGGAACGAAAATACATGTACAGGGTGATAGATGCAGGAGAGAGCTCTCAGACGAGCTCGCTACGCGGGCAAGAGCTCCCTTCGAGCTCTGGAGCACTCCGGGTGTCGAAATTGGTCGTCGCCGTACGCGGGAATCATGGTTTGGGCGGTGGTCAGGCGTCGCCCCGTCTCCAATCGTAGTTGGAAGACGTCCTCTCGGCATGGGCGTGCCCATACCGTGGATGGGGAGAGTGTACCCCTGTACGTACCCGCACGGTACTGTGGCGGAGTTGTTGGAGTCGACGGGGCATGACGAGGTGATCGTCGACGCTCTTTCTACTATAGCCCAAATGCTGCAGTGGGTCGTCGAGAGTTGTTGAGCCTGTCAGAGAGTAGTTGACCAACTCCCGTACCCGCAGACTTCCCCGAGAAGGCAGGCGGATGAGCTCTCTGCAGTCGTCGTCGTATGGCTCGTCGCGGGGGAGTTCGAGCGAGGCGGAAAGAGGTCTCCGGGCGAGGTCGAGCGCGATGAAGACTAGAGAGTCCGTTATCGGGAGAGCTCGAACGAAGCGGAAAGATGGATCTCGTCTGGAGGGCTCGTGTGCGGGAGCTCGAGCGAGGCGGAGGCTCGCCCTCGCGCGGGGAGCTCGCGCGTGCGAAGACTTTGTGTGCCGTGGTGGGACGCCTTGCCTTGTTGCGTCTCTCGTGCGATCGAGGTCCGGAGTCGCTTTGGTTTGTTGATGGCGGGTTGGGCGCGCTTGTATGAGTGTCCCGAATATCGATCCCCCACAGTAGCCCCCGAGCATTTAGGGGAGAGGGGGTCTCTCCCAGATGCTATTTCGCGCGGTGGCCCTTCTCGCAGAGGGGGCCCTTGTCGTAGGTTTGATGTTTGTTCGTGGGTGCGCGAAGCGCACCCGCTGGTGTAGTTCCCCGAGGCTCCGTGGAGAACAAAGAGGTTCTCGCGGAGGCTTTTTAGAATTTCCGTGGGTTCGTCGACCCGTTCCCCTCACGACCGTCCCGCAGGGGTGGTGAGCTCGAGCTCGATCTTGCCTCGTTAGCCGAGACCGAGTGCTCGGTGAGCTGCCGTCGGATAGTCCGGGTGAGGCCCGAGCTCGAGCCTGTTCGTACGATCTGCTAGCGGATCGACCTCAGGTTCTGAGAGCTCAACTTTCGTGGTTCTCGATCCCCCGGGTGATGTCCAGGGGTGAGGCGCTTCCTCACTGGTGAGGTTAGCTCGGAGTCGGACGTGGCCCCAGCCGGACCCGGACTGGCGAGCGAAAGCCCCCGAGCTCTTCGAGCTCAAGGCGCGGGCCGTCGATGCCGCCGCAAGGCGCCCGCTCGTGGTGTCTCTGGGCGGCTCTCGGAGCTCTCGAGCTGAGCTGGCCTTCGAACCCTGAGGCGGGGAGCTCGCGTTTCGAGCTCTGCTTTTCGGAGCTTGGCAATTTAACCGTTGTGCTGAGCTCTTGGACTTTCACCCTGCGTAAAAAATAGCCGTTGGGATCTTACCGTTGAGATTTTTACCGTTGGCGTAAAGTTATCCCATTAATGTCGCGGCCGTTCGGCTTCCGCCAGGTGTTAGACGCGCGTCGATCTCGCGGCGTCCGTTGCAGGCGGATGTGACGCGGGGTGGCCCCTCATGGCGGTTTCACCTCGACGCCTCCGTCGCGCTGGACCTCTATAAATAGGCAGAGATCGGGGAGCGGGTTCACCTTCCCACTTCTTGCCTTCCTTCGCAGAGAGAAAGAGAGTTTAATCGCCGCCGCTTGCTTGTAGATCCGACCTCCCGTCTCCCCTGCTTCGCCGGCGATTCATTTCGTGAAGGCGAGAGATGGGTTCCCCGGCCGCCGTCGACGGCGACCGAGGCGCTGATAGAGAGGTGCGGCCTCGCCGGCGGGCTTCGTACCCGCGACGGCGGCGGAGGAGTGGATCATACCACCGGCGTCCCACGCATTTCCCGACCCGCTGCCGGGCTACATCGTCTCGTTCGTGGCCTTCCACGAGCGCGGGCTCGGCGTGCCCGCCGACGACTTCTTCCGCGGCCTTGTCTCATACTGGGGCGTCGAGCTCCAGCACTTGACGCCGAACGGGGTGCTGCTCTTCAGCGTCTTCAACATGCTCTGCGAGGGGTGGCTGGGGATCCCTCCCAACTGGGAGCTCTTCAGACACTTCGTCTATGCCAAGATCCAACCCCTGTCGGGCAAGGGAGGCGGCCCATCCCCGATCGCCTGCATGACGATGCAGATGCACGGGGAGGGGTCCGTGAGTCCTTCCCGAAGGGTGACTTCCGTCGGCCAACCTCGGTGGAGGGAGGAGTGGTTCTACCTCAAGAACGACCTCGCCCATCCTCTACCTCGGTTCACCGGCCGCACCTTCGCCACCGCGAGCAAGCTGTGGCGCGAGGGACCGCATGACCACGTCTCGGAGCAGGTGGAGCGGGCGGTGAGTAAGATCAAGGTGCTCCGAGATGCCGGGCTGACGGTGAATCATATCATCGAGGCCTGGCTCTCCAAGGCCGTGGTGCCCCTTCAACGCCGAGCTCTCCGGGTCTGGGAGATGGTGGATGAGCGCGCCCCGTTCGTGGGGACAGCGAACGCCCCTGGGCTCACCGTCGACCAGGTGGAGTGGTGGATGCTGCGGGTGACGAAGACGGGGGAGAGGTTGCCGGGAGCTCCCCAGATCCTCCCCAATCCAGAGACCGCAGCGTTGGTAAGTGCTCGTCGCACGGCTTCGTCCTTTTCGTTGTCTTGAGTCTTGTGATGAGCTCGAGCTCTACAAGTCGGCGTGGTGGAGTCCTTCGGCTCCTATCCCCTCTTTCCCGAGGGCCGAGGCCGGCTCTTGCCGGCGGCCCAGCCAGACCCCCGTCTGAACGAGGGGCGGGCTCATCCAGCCGGGCGGTGGCGAGCGCGCGGTCGAGGAGGTGTAGCACGGCGTCGAAGCCGCAGGGAGCGCCCTCGACGTCGGCGAGGCCCATGGTCGAAGAGGCCGAAACTTCGTTGGGGCTTGCGAGCTTGCCTGCCCCGGCGGCGCCGTCGAGCGGGGCGGCGCCCGCCCCCGCCACACCCGGCTCGGTGCCCAAGCCCCGACGCAGGGCCGGACGCTCCGCTCGAGGACGGCTCGAGGCTCCGGTGCAACCGAGGCACGTAAGAAGAAGAAGAGGGTGGCCACGCGGTAAGCTTTTGCCTCCCGTGTTGCTGTGGGTTGTAGTGGTTGGCCATATGTGTTAACCTCTCGATCATGTTCAGGGCGGCGGCGGCGCGTTCCTCGAAGCGCCCGGGACGGACGTGTCAAGCTCGGTTGGCGTGGGGCTCAAAGCTTGGTGACGGCGACCTCGATGATGCCGCCGTCATTGAGCTCATTGCCCGTGAGCTTGGGAGAGGCGTTGGCGAGCTCGGGAGCGATGGCAACGAGCTTGACGACGAGCTCGGGGTCGAAGATGGCGGGCGCGACGACGGGTCAAAGATGATGGCGCTCTTCCCCTTTAAGGGGTTACTGTCCACCGCCGCCGCCGACCTCGGGCGCTGGTCGTCGAGTGGAGGGGCTTCCCCCCCCCCTGACCGTCCGCGGCGCGACCGACCCCCGTGGGTCAAGCGCCGCACGGTGTTGAGCCCGACGGCCGAGCCTCGGCCGACGACCTCGCCGGGGCGGCTAAGGCGCCCGAAAGTCAGGCCGCGACGAGCTCCTCGATGGCGGCGGAGGCGGAGAAGGAGGTCCGGAGGAGACTCCGCCGTCGAGGAACGCGGCCGAAAGGACTCCGCCCGAGGTCGACGTTCGTCCCCCAATCCGGTCGCCGTCGAGCACCCGGTCTTCAACATCTCTCGATGACGAGGATGCCGAGGCGGCGGGGAGGATCGAAAGCGGGCCGAGGATGAGGACTCGGAGGATGCGCACGCGGGTTCGGCCGCCGCCCGCGCGCGGCGGTGCCGTGACGCTGCCACGGCAAGGGTCGTCGGCTCGGGGATGATGACATCCGTCTTGCCGTCGTGCATCGAGCGTTCCCCCGAGGGTAGGGACGTCGTCCTACCCCCGGTCTTTGCCCGGATCGCGCAGCAGCCACCTTCACCGCTGGAGGACCCGGGGTCATCGGCGGTCGGTGCCGGCGAGATGTGCGCGCGCCGCCTTGCCCAGGTTTGGATCCGCCGCGGCGCTAGGGACTCCTTTTTTCGCTTTCTTGGCTTGCTCACGTGTTCGTGCTTTTCAGGGCGTGCAGGACGCCATTGTGGGGTACAACCGGCTGACGGAGACTTCACTGAGGGCCGGCGGCTTCGTCGGGAGGTTGACGGAGCTGTGCGTAGAGATGTGTGCCGAGCTCGGCTCGGCACAGCTCCAGCACCGGTTCCTCGAGCGCCGGGCGAGGGATGCCGCCGAGTTCATCCGTGACGCGGAAGGGCGTGCTTCCCGGGAGGCCCAGGAGAAGGTGGACGCCGCCTTGCGGGAAGCGTCTCAGCAGCAGGAGAGGCTCGAGCTCTCGTATAAGCAGCAGCGCGAGAAGATGATGGAGGAGCTCGACGCCTTCCGTAAAGCGCTGGAGGACAAAGAGCTCGAGCGCTCGGCGCTCGAGGTGAGAGCGGAGTCGCTCCAGAAGGACAAGGAGGAGATCGCCGAGCGGCTCCACCAGCGCGACACCGAGCTCGAGAGTAAGTGCTTCTGCCCTTGTCTTATAGTCTTGTACCTTTGGAGCTTGGGGCTGATCGTCCTCGTCGGCGGGGCCTTAGTTTATGACCGCGAGGCTTCCGAGTTGTGGTGCGAACTCCGCGCCTCGGAGGCGGAGAAGGATCGGCTGGAGGCCGAGAACCACGAGCTGTGGTGCAATGAGCAGGGGCTCTATGACGTGCTGTGGAGTAAGCGGGCGGCTGTCTTCTATCTTGCGTCCATGTGGTCTTACGACTCGTGTTCTGACCCGCCGTCTTTGCTTGTAGGTGAGAAGCAGAACTCTCTGAAGATGGCGCAGGAGCTCGAGGACAAGGGTCGGGCGCTTGCCTCTGCTGAAGCCACCTTGAAGCACACGCAGCTTGAGCTGCAGGAGAAAGAGGTGGACCTGAAGAAGAGGACCAGCGACCTCGTCGACGCGCGGAAAGAGCTCGGGAGCCTTCAAGAGCGTGCCGTCAAGGCCGTGGAGGAGGCCGAGAGCTCGAAGCGCGCGCACGAGGGACTCGTGTCCGAGGTCGAGGCCGTCTGTGATGTCCTTGGGGTGGAGGACGTGGCGGACCCGATTGAGCGGGTATCGATCATCCCGCGCAAGGTGACGGAGGACGCGAGTCGCGTGGTCCACAAGGCGGTCCGCCGTCTTCGCCCACTACCCCAAGTTCGAGGTCGACATCGTGAAGAAGGGGGGTGGCCGCCGAGGCGACGACGACGAGGTGGAGCGGAAAGCTGCCGCCGCCGAGGCTGCGACCGCGGAGTTATCCGTTGAGCTCTTCAAGCTCGCTGCCGAGGAGCTTGACGTCTTCGAGCCCCCCGCTGGTGAAGGCGGAGCGGTCGAGGAGCCTGCCGAGGAGGAGGAAGCTGCGCAAGACGCCCCTGCCCAGGAGCCGATGGTTCAAGACCCACCTGCGGAAGAATAGGAGCTCGAGGCCAAGCCTCTTTTTGTCGTGAGCTTTTAAGTCCTCATGGTTGAGGCAAAATGTAAAAACTCGTTGTTGCGTTTCTTAGCGCAATCAAAGGAAACAGGTATAAAACCCATCCCCAATAACAAATACAGAAATGCGCCACGACATTTCAAGTAAAACCACCATGTCGGTGATCCGAACAGAACGCCAACGGGATAGATCTTGCCATCTTAGATATTTCATCCGCAGCGCACGGATCTTATCATTGTGCATTTCACCCGGAAAGTATCAGGGTATCGTTATTTATATTTTCCCCAAAGGAAGGCATGTGTTTATTAGCATGACATCTGAATAGAGGAACATGTGTTTGCTTAGACCAAATTGTTCATAACAGGGGTAAGCAATAATGGTTTATGGATAGTGTGACACACACTTAAGAATCCACCAGCAAAGGATAAAGAAACTAGATAAAGAATAAATGAATAACCTAATGGAGTAATTCTAATGTATCTAGTCATGGCCATACAAATGAATAGTTAGGATCATATGCAAACTGATTTAGGATGGTTAGGTCTAGGATACCGGGGAGACCCCACCAGGAAGTCTGCTTCCCACCGAGGCATTTACGAACTCCTACAGCACATACGAACGTGGGGGGATTTCAAGGGACGGTCAAGGCTTGTCACGACCCAGCCGCCTACCCCCTCAACCATGGCATGCTCTCATATTCACAGGTGTCGTAATACCCGGGCACCATGCCCGCATATCAGAGCACTACTCTTGTCCCCCCAGGATCCCCACTCGTTGAATGGACGGACTAGAACAAGAGCAAACCCGAAGGAACAATGAACCGATATCCCACCTTTAATCAAGTTAGGCATATGATGATCAATGAAGAACTGATATGAACATGTCAAGATTATGATATGTAAACTATATGCTAGTTCATATACCAATACAAGAGCATGAACAAAACTATACTCTAGTTCATAAGTTAGGCCAAGAACATAGATATAAGACTTGCAAATAGAAGAATGCTCCATTGAGAAGATATATTACCAAGGCACTTTCTTCTAGGAGGCAAGCCCTCCTTGTAGCTCTTCTACTCCAAGTGCTAACCAAGAACTAAGAAGAAGAAGAAGAAGTAGTAGAAGAAGAGAGAGAGGTAGAGGTGGTAGAGAGAGAGGAAGATTGCTTTGGTTTGTTTGGACTCCAAGTGGTGTGTGTTGAGAGAGGAAGAGAGGGGGACTACTTATACACTTGGAGGAGGGGCCTAAGTGCTAATGTACACCAAAAACCGACTGTAAACCTTCCTAATCAGACCAAACCGACCATCCCACGTCGGTAACCCCCCATAAGGCGTTCATAAACCGCCTCCCGAGGTCGGGCCGAAACCGCCTCGGGGAGGGTGTGGCCACACCGGTGGTGCGCGCTAGCACCCCCCACGGCTCACCGGCCCGGTCTCGGTGGGTTGGCTTCCTTCGTCTTGAAAAGTTGTGGGCGGGTTTGGCTCGCCCAATTTTGATGTTTTGGGTCGATTTGCTCCCCGGGCTTGTGTTTTGCAATAATGCGCTTACCGGATGGCGTACTTTGGTCGTATTTCCACCCGTATTTATTATAAATCTGCAAAATAAAATACTAGACACTACAAGTGGAATTTTATTAGTGATAAATGTATATGAGTATAAAAGGTATAGTTTTACTCCCTTTATGGTAGTAAGTTGACGGGAAAAATATGTCGTTGGTTACCGTCAACAAACTCCCCGTAAGCTTACCCTTTGCACGCCCTCGAGCAAAAGATAATTACTTGGTTGTTGATCGTGAGTTGCTACTATGCCGATTATGTTTCACAAGTGTCGTGGTTATAATAAGATTTTCTACTAGAGTTTGAATAAAATGACATATCTTTTTTTCCCACCCTTTATTACCTTTCATCGTAGCGGGGCTTTTTAGCTTTTCTCAAAGTCTTGGGCGGTTGCCGATAGAACGGTTATAACAGAAATACTTGTCATTCATCCTTTTGATCAACTTTTTATCCGGGATTTATTTATTTAGATTATATTTGTTTTTCGAGAAAGTATGGGCTTTATTGCTATATATATATATATATTATTTTTTTGGAGAGGTGGGCTCTTCTCGCCCTAGACTTTTGTCTTTTGTTTCCTCTCTTTCTTTCTTTTTTTTTTTGAGATGTGGGCTCTACTCGTCCTCGGACACGTGTCCATTTTTCATCTCATTTTTTCTTTTTCTTCTTTTTTTTAGTATAGCCCATATCATTTCTCTTTTCTTTCAAAGTAAATTCCCGGATGTCAAGTTTCTCTTTTGGACGAAGTCATAGCAAATCTATTTGTACCATATCATACTTGGCAACAACTTAGACTAGATAGAGCTTATGCAACCCACATGAATCGGGTTTTTCGGGATGAGTTTTTTAGACTTAGCCACTAAACCCAAACTTTAGAGAAATTCGAATTATAAACTAGGCACGTGTAAATCATAAGACAGAGCAACTATTCATCATTTCAACAAGGGACTAAGACTAAACATTTTCATAGCTCACATATATAAGCATTAAGGCACATAGAAGAGCTACTTATTCTATTTTTGGATTTTTTTTTAGTTTTAGTCATTTTTTTATTTTTTTCAATGCAAGATTCCTGAAATTTAAACATGCCGAGAATAAAATAAAATTTGATGAAAGTAAATATGCAATGCAATGTTACCTGCCCGGGGTCCTCCCCAAGCTATCCGGAGGCCTACTTGATCGGGATCGAAGCCTTGGTACCTCCGGGAATGCTTCCTCGCGTCGTTGCGGTAACCATGTTGGACTCCAATTGGGTCCATCTCTGCCGACTCTTTGCTCCCGCCCGCTGCCACCGCCCGGTGGTTTGCATGTATTGAGTGTGTGCTCAATGTTCCTAGTCTTGGCGCCGAGGTGCCGCAGCTGGATACCGATAGCCTCCACCCCTTTGTGGTGGCCGCAGTCTTTTGGACCGGCGGGGGCATATCGTCGGAGCTGTCGTCAACGTCAAATCTGTTGGCCCTCCATGCTGCTGTATCTCCTTCAGGCCACTCCGGTGGTACCGGTGTCTGAAGCGGCGGCTCCCACCTAGGATCATACCCGGGCATTACCCCTGGGGTCCCCATAGGATAAGGCCATGCTTTGGGAACATCGGTGTAGGCCGTGGGCGTGGCGTGGCGTGAAGTAGGGCTCTTGGGAGGAGGATCCAACCACCGGTCTCCCCGACACTCGCGTGTGGAACTGATAGGGGTATCTTTCCCCGTGCAAGCTATCGCCAGCCTTGAGCTCAAATATTAGTACCGGCTTTTATACAACTGTAAGTCCGGGTTAGGTAACCGAACTATAGTTGCATAGCCAGGAAAAAGATGACCAAGCTCGCCAGATGGTAAAATCTTAATTAAATGGCCCTGCACAAGCTGCGCAACAGTCCAATAATCCCTGGGTGTGGAAATGTACTCTATCTCGCCGATCATCCAAAGCTCCAATCGCGAAGCGGGCGTGTGATAAGGGATGTGCAGGTGACAGGAACAGCAACTTTTGTGATAATATGTAAAAAGTTCCTGCACATCTCTACCACTGGAGCTACTTTCTCCTTGTGGACAATAGCATAGAGTAATTTTAATTCAATTTCATTCACCCATCTAACCCCGTGTCTAGGAAACAAAGTCAGCGAGATCCAGCGATGGATATATCTAAGTGATGGGTGCTGGATCTGTGAGTGGCGAGGTTTGAAAGCACCGGCCTCATGAGCGCCGGATATCTCCTCCCAAAAGTGATTTCTAACAAAGCCGGGAAGAGCAGCATCTATGTCTAGTGCACATCTATAACTGAAACCCCAGTGACGAGCTAGGTCCGCCCACGTAACATGATAAGGTTTACCAAAGAGGTGGAAAGAAATTCCTAGCTGGTCCTTTACTAGTGTGCATAAGAACTGGATTGTCAGGAGGCGAGAACCTTCCTCCTCGAGAGGGGGAATATCCTGCCACCCGACTGCTCTCCAAAGGATAGGGAATTCATTGTCCATACCTGTTTGTTCGAGAAGCTCGCGGTCGAGTCCGGGCGTGTGCTGGAACTCACGGTCCTTAAGTAGGAGATATGCTTGCATCTCCCGACCTCTATGGATGTCGAGGTACGACGCGTCGGCTTCGTCGATTGTCGGGGGAGCTTGAGCTTCTTCCTTCCCGACGGGTGCAGCGTCTTCTTGCATGGGGGAGCCTTCGAGGTCGTCGAAGTTGAGGGCGGAGCTTGTGCTTGTTTGTCGTGAGCTATGTCTTGACGACCGCCTCAACCCGCTGAAAATTTTCCCAGCTTTCTTCATGGCTACTGCAAAAACGATTGAGCGAGACCTCGGGTGTGCAAGGGTTAAATGAAAATATGAACTTTCACACCCGTGATCTTGCTCGGCACAATGTTTTTGGTGGAGAAAATGGAGTGTAGAACAAGTGGGAGAGAGTGTGAGAGTGAGAAAGAGTGAAAATGAGAGGTGGGTGCTCTCACACCGGTGCTCGGGCTATTTATAGCCGAGCCAACGGCCGGGGGCCTCTCCGCACAACGGATAGGAGCCGTTGGCGAAGGCGGGGCCCGCACGGCACCAGCAGGGGTGCGAGCGCACCTTGGGGTGCGCGCTCCCCGCGAGGCCGCCGCTGCGTGCTTTGGCGGGTGTGCTCAACGGTCACGAAAAGTTCGTGGGCGGGCCGTTTGCTCGCGTTGGTTCGACCGTTTTCTCCCCTTTTGAATTTCTCCAAAATTTTCAAATATAAATTTATTTTTAAAATAGAAAAAAATTATTTAAAAGTATTTTTGTATATACTTTTTTATGTAGGAAATATTTTTCTTTATTTTCCATGAAAGAATTTGTTTTATTTATAAAGATTTTTATTTTAGTTTTCAAAAATATTTACTTATAGATTTTATGTAATAAATATTTTTGTTTAATAAAATATTTTATAAAAAACACATATATATATATATATTAAATATACCCCATTTTTTTTTTTTTTAAATATACCCCATTTTTTTTTTTTTAAAGGCGTTATATTTATAGTCGGCCGTCTCGACTCTCCCTCATCGGCGGGAAGCACCTGTCCGGGGTCTTGGAGTCGATCCTTCAACACTCCACACCGGCCGATGATGATGATATCCGGGGTGTTGTTGTTTGTACCCGATGAATGAGCTACTATGCCGATTATGTTTCACAAGTGTCGTGGTTATAATAAGATTTTCTACTAGAGTTTGAATAAAATGACATATCTTTTTCCCACCCTTTATTACCTTTCATCGTAGCGGGGCTTTTTTAGCTTTTCTCAAAGTCTTGGGCGGTTGCCGATAGAACGGTTATAAATGTAAATACTTATCATTCATCCTTTTGATCAACTTTTTATCCGGGATTAATTTATTTAGATTATATTTGTTTTTCGAGAAAGTATGGGCTTTATTGCTATATATATATATATTATTTTTTTTTTTTGGAGAGGTGGGCTCTTCTCGCCCTAGACTTTTGTCTTTTGTTTCCTCTCTTTCTTCTTTTTTTTTTTTAGAGATGTGGGCTCTACTCGCCTCGGACACGTGTCCATTTTTCATCTCATTTTTCTTTTTTCTTCTTTTTTTTTAGTATAGCCCATATCATTTCTCTTTTCTTTCAAAGTAAATTCCCGGATGTCAAGTTTCTCTTTTTGGACGAAGTCATAGCAAAATCTATTTGTACCATATCATACTTGGCAACAACTTAGACTAGATAGAGCTTATGCAACCCACATGAATCGGGTTTTTCGGGATGAGTTTTTAGACTTAGCCACTAAACCCAAACTTTAGAGAAATTCGAATTATAAACTAGGCAATGTAAAATCATAAGACAGAGCAACTATTCATCATTTCAACAAGGGACTAAGACTAAAACATTTTCATAGCTCACATATATAAGCATTAAGGCACATAGAAGAGCTACTTATTCTATTTTTGGATTTTTTTTAGTTTTAGTCATTTTTTATTTTTTTTCAATGCAAGATTCCTGAAATTTAAACATCTTTGAGAATAAAATAAAATTTGATGAAAGTAAATATGCAATGCAATGTTACCTGCGGGGTCCTCCCCCCAAGCTATCCGGAGGCCTACCGATCGGGATCGAAGCCTTGGTACCTCGAGAATGCTTCCTCGCGTGCGCTATGAGTAACCATGTTGGACTCCAATTGGGTCCATCTCTGGCCGACTCTGCCGCTCCCGCCCTGCTGCCACCGTGCAGTGGTTTGCATGTATTGAGCGTGTGCTCAATGTTCCTAGTGCCGACGCCGAGGTGCTGCAGTTGGATACCGATAGCCTCCACCCCTTGTGGTGGCTGCCTCGTGGCCGGACTAGCGGGGCATATCGCCTGAGTCGCCGTCAACGTCAAATCTGTTGGCCCTCCATGCCGCCGTATCTCCTTCAGGCCACTCCGGTGGTACCGGTGTCTGAGCGGCGGCTCCCACCTAGGATCATACCCGGGCATTACCCCGGGTCCCCATAGGATAAGGCCATGCCGCCGAACATCGGTGTAGGCCGTGGGTCGTGGTCGTGGCGTGAAGTAGGGCTCATGGGAGGAGGATCCAACCACCGGTCTCGACACTGCGTGTGGAACTGATAGGGGTATCTTTCTGCGCAAGCTATCGCCAGCCTTGAGCTCAAATATTACTACCCGCTTTTATACAACCTGTAAGTCCGGGTTAGGTAACCGAACTATAGTTGCATAGCCAGAAAAAGATGACCAAGCTCGCCCGGATGGTAAAATCTTAATTAAATGGCCCACACAAGCTGCGCAACAGTCCAATAATCCCCGGGTGTGGAAATGTACTCTATCTGCCGATCATCCAAAGCTCCAATCGCGAAGCGAGGCGTGTGATAAGGGATGTGCAGTGTGGCAGAACAAAGAACTTTGTGATAATATGTAAAAGTTCCTGCACATCTCTACCACTTTGGAGCTACTTTCTCCTTGTGGACAATAGATAGAGTAATTTTAATTCAATTTCATTCACCCATCTAACCCGTGTCTAGGAAACAAAGTCGGCGAGATCCAAATGATGGATATATCTAAGTGATGGGTCTTTGGATCTCGTGAGTGGCGAGGTTTGAAAGCACCGCCTCATGAGCGCGGATATCTCCTCCCAAAAGTGATTTCTAACAAAGCCGGGAAGAGCAGCATCTATGTCTAGTGCACATCTATAACTGAAACCCCGGTGGACGAGCTAGGTCTGCCCCACGTAACATGATAAGGTTTACCAAAGAGGTGGAAAGAAATTCCTAGCCGGTCCTCTACTAGTGTGCATAAGAACTGGATTGTCGGGAGGCGAGAACCTTCCTCCTCGAGAGGGGGAATATCCTCGCCACCCGACCGCTCTCAAAGGATAGGGAATTCATTGTCCATACCGTTTGTTCGAGAAGCTCGCGGTCGAAGTCCGGGCGTGTCTTTGGAACTCACGGTCCTTAAGTAGGAGATATGCTTGCATCTCCCGACCTCTATGGATGTCGAGGTACGACGCGTGGGCTTGTCGATTGTCGGGGAGCTTGAGCTTCTTCCTTCCCGACGGGTGCAGCGTCTTCTTGCATGGGGAGCCTTCGAGGTCGCCGAAGTTGAGGGCGGAGCTTGTGCTTATTTGTCGTGAGCTATGTCTTGACGACCGCCTCAACCCGCTGAAAATTTTTCCCGCTTTCTTCATGGCTCTTGCAAAAAACGATTGAGCGAGACCTCGGGTGTGCAAGGGTTAAATGAAAATATGAACTTTCACACCCGTGATCTTGCTCGGCACAATGTTTTTGGTGGAGAAAATGGAGTGTAGAACAAGTGGGAGAGAGTGTGAGAGTGAGAAAGAGTGAAAATGAGAGGTGGGTGCTCTCACACCGGTGCTTTCGGGCTATTTATAGCCGAGCCAACGGCCGGGGCCTCTCCGCACAACGGATAGGGAGCCGTTGGCGAAGGTGGGGCCCGCCGCGGCACCGCCAGGTCTTGGCGCACCTTGGGGTGCGCGCGGCCTCCCCCCGAGGCCGCCGGCTTGTGTGCTTTGGCGGGTGTGCTCAACGGTCACGAAAAAGTTCGTGGGTCGTTGTTTGCTCGCGTTTGGTTCGACCGTTTTCTCCCCTTTTTTGAATTTCTCCAAAAATTTTCAAATATAAATTTATTTTTTAAAATAGAAAAATTATTTAAAAGTATTTTTGTATATACTTTTTTTTATGTAGGAAATATTTTTCTTTATTTTCCATGAAAGAATTTGTTTTATTTATAAAGATTTTTATTTTAGTTTTCAAAAATATTTACTTATAGATTTTATGTAATAAATATTTTTGTTTAATAAAATATTTTATAAAACACACATATATATATATATTTTAAATATACCCCATTTTTTTTTTTTTTAAATATACCCCATTTTTTTTTTTAAAGGGGCGGGTTATTTATAGTCACTGTCGACTCTCCCCTCGCATCTTGGGCGGGAAGCACCCGATCCGGGGTCTTGGAGTCGATCCTTCAACACTCCACACCGGCCGATGATGATGATATCCGGGGTGTTGTTGTTTGTACCCGATGAATGAGCACTTTACCGCCTTACTCTCAATGTGGAAGACTATGAATCCTTTTCCCATGCGGATATCGGCCTTGGCCATATAGAGAAATGGTCTCCCCGGGAGGAGAGATGTATCCTCTCGACGGGCCCATATCCGGGATCACAAAATCTGCGGGGATGTACTCCGTCAGTATTTTTTGACTAGCACGTCTTCGAGTATTCCCTCTGGGCGCCTTGTTGATTGATCCGCCATTTGGAGGACGAAGTTGGCGGGGAGTAAGTGTTCCTCCATGGATTACGCTGAAAGTGGCCTTGGACATCACATTGATATCGCCCCTAGGTCACGCAGAATGCATTGACGAAGGTGTGGGGGCCAAGCTGCGGCGGTGATAAGCGGGCGCCCGGTGGTCGCCCTTCTTGGCAATGAATGGCGAGCTCACAGGGATCTTCTTTAGCTCACCGGGTTGGCTCGAGCCTCGGAGATATCATGTTAACCGACTTCGTGCGGGACCTCGGGTTGCCCCGAGCCTACCCGAAGTCGTTAATCGGTACTTGAGCAACAATCACGGGCCGTTGTGTTTCTATCATTTTATTGAAGTCGAGTTGATTTTTCACGGTGACATCAACCTTTTCGAGCTTATTATTCACTCCTTCAAGGATTTTGTCTTGATGGCTCATCTTTTGGTGAGATTTTCGTTAATCTTGGCTTGGCCCAATACCGTGTCCTTGAGTGAAGGCCGACCGAGTCAGTATTTGGAATTATAGCCCCGTTTACCTTGGAATGGTGGCCTGGGATCGTTGTTCCAAAATTTTGCCGAGGTTGGCGATACCCGTTCTTGTTGTTGATGAAGGCGGCTTCTTCATGAGTCTCGGGGCAATTATCCCCTTAGTGCCCAACTTCACCACATGTCTCACGTGTCATGTGAGCATCTGCGTAAGGCGTAAACCGGGCGCCGCCGGGGTAGTTGAGTCCATCTTTGCGCTCCTCCGGTTTCTTCAGCGGTAGATCCATTTTTGCGGCAAGCATATCCGCCTCCTTCACGGTATGCATGCCTTTTTGTGTTTTGGCTAGGGTTACGGCTTCCCCGGCTCGATTTGCCACCATTTTGTCGATCGGGCGGCGTCTAGGTGCCCCTTCGATATGGCCGTGAGACCATTGTAGAAGTTACGGAGCACCGGCCAATTCTCTATCCCGTGGTTCGGGCATGCTAGAATGTATTTTTGCAGCCTTTCCCACGCCTCCCAATGGGTTCCATTGATGTCTGGCCGGAAATTGGCGATCCTTCCCCTCGGGGCATTGGTTTTGCCCATGGGGAAGAACTTAGCCGGAACGTCGCGGAGCATTTTGCCCACGTGCTGACAGCTTCCTTGTCCTTGTAGAACCATTATTTCGCCTTCCCCACGAGGGAGAAAGGAAACAGGCGGAGCCCGATAACGCCCGTTCGACGTCCTTGATAACGATTGTGTCGCACGGCTCAAGGAAGTGTTGGAGATGAGCGTTGGCGTCCTCGCCACGCAGTCCACGTAATGGACCGGCTCGCACCATAGTGATCGGCCTAGTGCGCAGTTCAAAGTTCTTGTGCGCCACATTCACCACCGGCCCCCAGTGGGCACGCGCGTTGGTGACAGCGGGGAGTAGAGAAATCGCGCAAGTGACTTACGGGCCATAGCTTGCGATTCGGTTGGTGCGAGGATGTCGGTCTCGACCGTCGGGGTTCCGCTGAAGAAGAAGCGGCACGAGACCCGTTCTTCCTTAGGAGTGCCTCTGGATCGGAGATGAAGTTTTCCCAGCCAGCTTGAAAACCCGACATACACTATCCTCATTTTCATCCACAACAGGAGAAAACATAAAGATTAGCCTGTATGAGCAAATGGTAGCCACGCACACGTTCATATTCATAGCCAACTAGTTTATTATTTTTTTTCACAATGCCTTCTCCGGAACGGCGCCGAAATGCTTGTTGCGTTTCTTAGCGCAATCAAAGGAAAACAGTATAAAACCCATCCCCAATAACAGCGCCCGAATGCGCCGCCGACATTCCCAAGTAAAATCACCATGTCGGTGATCCGAACGGAACGTCAACGGGATAGATCTTGCCATCTTAGATATTTCATCCGCAAGCGCACGGATCTATCATTGTAGCATTTCACCCGAAGTATTCGGGGTATCGTTATTTATATTTTCTCAAAGGAAGGCATGTGTTTATTAGCATGACATCCGAATAGAGGAACATGTGTTTGCTTAGACCAAATTGTTCATAACAGGGGTAAGCAATAATGGTTTATGGATAGTGTGACACACACTTAAGAATCCACCAAAGAAAGGATAAAGAAAATAGATAAAGAATAAATGAATAACCTAATGGAGTAATTCTAATGTATCTAGTCATGGCCATACAAATAAATAGTTAGGATCATATGCAAACTAATTTAGGCATGGTTAGGTCTAGGATACCGGGGAGACCCCACCAGAAGTCCGCTTCCCACCGAGGCATTTACGAACTCCTACAAAGACATACGAACGTGGGGGATTTCAAGGGACGGTCAAGGCTTGTCACGACCCACCCGCCTACCCCCTCAACCGTGGCATGCTCTCATATTCGCAGGTGTCGTAATACCCGCACCATGCCCGCATATTAGAGCACTACTCTTGTCCCCCCCAGATCCCCACTCGTCGAATGGACGGACTAGAAAAGAGCAAACCCGAAGGAACAACGAAACCGATATCCCACCTCTAATCAAGTTAGGCATATGATGATCGATGAAGAACCGATATGAACATGTCAAGATTATGATATGTCAACTATATGCTAGTTCATATACCAATACAAGAGCATGGACAAAACTATACTCTAGTTCATAAGTTAGGCCAAGAACATAGATATAAGACTTGCAAATAGAAGAATGCTCCATTGAGAAGATATATTACCAAGGCACTTTCTTCTAGGAGACAAGCCCTCCTTGTAGCTCTTCTACTCCAAGTGCTAACCAAGAACTAAGAAGAAGAAGAAGAAGTAGTAGAAGAAGAGAGAGAGGTAGAGGTGGTAGAGAGAGAGGAAGATTGCTTTGGTTTGTTTGGACTCCAAGTGGTGTGTGTTGAGAGAGGAAGAGAGGGGGACTACTTATACACTTGGAGGAGGGGCCTAAGTGCTAATTTACACCAAAACCGACACGGTAAACCTTCCTAATCGAGACCAAACCGACCATCCCACGTCGGTAACCCCCATAAGGCAGGTTCATGAACCGCCTCCCCGAGGTCGGGCCGAAACCGCCTCGGGGAGGGTGTGGCCGCACCGTGGTGGTGCTTGTAGCGCCCCCGGCTCGGCCCGCTCGGCCCTCGGTGGGTTGGCTTCCTTCGTCTTGAAAAGTTGTGGGCGGTCTTGGCTCGGCCCAATTTTGATGTTTTGGGTCGATTTGCTCCCGGGCTTGTGTTTTGCAATAATGCGCTTACGGATGGCGTACTTTGGTCATATTTCCACCGTATTTATTATAAATCTGCAAAATAAAATACTAGACACTACAAGTGAAATTTTATTAGTGATAAATGTATATGAGTATAAAAGGTATAGTTTTACTCCCTTTATGGTAGTAAGTTGACGGGAAAAAATATGTCGTTGGTTACCGTCAACACTTTCGTATGGTAGTTTAATGGAAATCGTCTTTCCTCTTTTTATCGCACTTTGTTTCTACTTTGACCTTTTGTGAGCTCATGACTCGAGAGTCGGATGGCGGGTCCGTTCCTCTCGGCTTGGGGCGCGGGAGGTCGTTTAGGCGGTCGCGCCATGCTTTAAAGCGATGAGCTCATGACTTGGTCATTTCGGAACATCGTTTGAGTTAAGAGAAGAGGGTGCGAGTTCGTGAGTTTGAGCTCGTCGTTGAGTTCTGAGCTCGTCGTTGAGCTTTGAGATCGTAAGTTTTTGCGAAAAAAAAATCGGTGTGTTAAAAACATAGGGTGTGCACCCCGCTCCTTGTAGCCCCGAGCAAGGGCGGGTCTTCGCCGGGGCGAAGGCCAGCCGTTGTTCAAGCGAGCTAAGGAAAGAATTCGAAATGCTTGCACATATTTTTGCATCGAATTTGTGCCTTTATTGAGCTCTTGCAGCTACAACATTTCGAAATACATTTAGGGGTAAAAGCGACGTAGGTCGCTCGATGTTCCACGCGTTGGTGAGGACTCAGCCTTGGTGGTCTTTGAGCTTGTATGTGCCGGGCCTCGGACTTGGTCGATGGTGAAGGGGCCTTCCCATGGTGCCGGATAGCTTGTGCCGGTCCTTCAAGCTCGAACCGTCGTAGGGACGCATCCACCGACGCCGAATGCTCGTCCCTTGACGTGGCGATCGTGGTAGCGCCTCATGGATCTGCAGTACTTGGCGGAGTGGATGAGCGCGATGTCACGAAGCCGTCGAAGCTGGTCGGGCGGCGTCTTCGGCAGCACACTCGGTTGTTGTGCTCGTCGAAGGCCTAGACGCATGGCGAGCCATACTGATGTCGGTGGGGAGCACGGCGGATCCGAAGACGAGGAAAACGGCGTCCGCCCGTGGCTCTGCTTGGCGTTGTGCGAAGACTCCATACAACCGAAGGAGCTCGGCGAAGCCACCGGCGGGCATATTTCTCGAGCCTCTTGAAGATGTGTGACTTTATGCCCCGCAGATCATGCCATTAGCTCTTTCTACGTGCCCGCTGGTCCTCTGGATGGTCGACGGAGGCCGTGTCGACGCGGATGCCGTGGTCGCCGCACCGGTCGATGAAGACTTCTCCCACGGTTGGTGCCGTTGTCGGTGATGATGGAGTTTGGGACCCCAAAACGGTGGATGATGCCTGAAGAACTTGATTCGGTCTCCTCGGCCCGCATCGTCATGCACGGGCATGACCTCAATCCACTTAGAGAACTTGTCGATGGCGACGAGGAGGTGCGTGTAGCCCCGACGATCCTCTTGAAGGGTCCTACCATGTCGAGCCCCCAGACCGCGAACGGCCCAAGTGAGAGGGATCGTCTGAGGGACGTGCGGGAGGTGGGGTTTGCTTTTGGCGAAGAACCGCAGCCCTTCGCAGTGTTGGACAACTCGAATGGCGTCGGTGACGGCGGTTGGCCGCAAGCTCCTGCGGAACGCCTTTCCGACAAGAGCTCGTGGCACCGCGTGATGTCCGCATTCGCCTGCGTGAATCTCTTTGATGAGGTCCTCCCCTTGCTCGAAGGTGATGCAGCGTTGGAGGGCCGCCGGAGGCTCCAGCGTCGGTAGAGCTCATCCCGACGAGGGCGAAGGACTTGGCCCTCCGCGCCCGAGCGTCTCGACTCCTCTCACGCGGGAAGCTTACCCTCCACGAGCCATTGTAGAAGGGGATCCGCCAATCGGGCTTTGGAACCATCGCGGTTGAGCTTGACCCGGCCCCGAGCCAGCCCCCGGCACAATCGTACTCGAGCTCGTGGCCAAGCATGCCTTCGCGTTGGGCGGGCTTGAGCTCGCGGGGCGTCTACCTCCATAGGGTCTGAGTTCGGGGCATTGGCGATCGAGTTCGCGTTAGGCGCCGGTGGGACCGGGAGACGATCCGACGCGAGCTTGGCGAGGGCGTTGGCGTCATTGTTGAGGTGGCGATGCACATGGTTGACCTCAAGCCCGTGGAAGTGTTCCTCGAGCTCACGGACCTTCGGGTGATGCGCGATCATCTTCGGGTTGACGCGGTCGACTTCCTTCATGACTTGGTTCTTTACGAGCTCGGAATCGCCTCGGACCTCGAGGTGCCATGTGACGTGAGGCTGACCAATTTATAAGAAATCAAGTATAATTCGCAATCACCGAAGCAATCGCGGTCTACACTTGAGTCCATATAAACCCGGTATTCGAAATCTCAGAGTGATTTCAAACTCATCAACAACATACAACGGGATCGTTGAGCTTGGTAATAAAATCCGCGGTATTTCAAACCAAATTTGATATATTAAACATTAGAGTCGCGAAGTATAATTTATTAGAAACTCAGGTTCAAGTCGCGGGCGCGATAGTTTGCGAAAACCAAATAGTCTTTTAACGAAAACAAATATAAGATAGTGCTTGGGTAGATAGTCATCCGTGTAGCGGCATGAGGCAGGGGATATAGATTTGCCTTGCCACGGGCCT
Organism: Hyparrhenia diplandra; assembly: GCA_015847255.1. NCBI lineage: Eukaryota > Viridiplantae > Streptophyta > Magnoliopsida > Poales > Poaceae > Hyparrhenia > Hyparrhenia diplandra. The sequence goes on along the minus strand of JADLZK010011455.1, from coordinate 77,763 downwards.
TACTCTTCATCAACGAGAAAGCAGACAAGTCTTACGGTAACCATGGTAAACATGCTCACCGCAACAACGGGGAATAAAACCCCGAGTACGAAATACTCGGCTAGACTTACCCGTCAAAATAAAAAAAAAAGACTCCAAGGATCATGCTAGGCTTTATTTGGGGTTTAGTGACTCCACAATAAATTTCGCAAAATAAAGTTGTTTAGTGAGCCTATGCATGCTACATATATATTTTTTCCAAGTTAACGAGGGGTACTTAATTAATTATATAACATGGATCCCGTATAGTCAAGATTAATCATTGCTCGATAGAATAAATAATAGCATAAGTAACTTGATCGAGGAGTTATATCACCGCAACACGATAAATAACATATATTGTAATAATTAAGACTACAATGTCGTGGGCGCAACCCGGGTTCTCACTAACCGGAGAGATGGCGATTCGAATCGATTTGCAAACCAAATTGGCAAATACCACGACACAAACCGGGTCTACTTTGCAAAGGCGGACCCAATCACTCCCGGGGCGTTACGGGGCGTAAAGTCTCGGTCTTCCCGGCTACCCCCCCTTCTCGAGCACCCAAGTGGCGTAAGCAACGAGTATGACCCCTCGTGCGCATCTTCTTGTGCCCGATTAACCACACCAACCATCACCAAAGGAGGAGCGATAAAGCGAGCATGGCGGCCCCCTAACATTCCCACGAGCCGTGGCTCACGACCCAGCGGAGCCCACTAAATGCCAAGTACGTTCAACTTCCGACCACATTCCGACAAAGAGTAAGTCCTTAATTGATCAGGTGGCAAAGACCACAAGTTCCACCCAATCTAACATGTTTTACTTTATCAGGTTCTCAACATCAGCTTGACAATCACCCGTGTGATTGTACACAACATTTCCTCAAGTGACCGGAATCACATCTCATCGCAATCATGTTCTTGAGCATTAACCTAGACCTCTATATAGGATAGGGCAACTTTCAACAAGGATCATAATGCATCAACAGTTTCAACCATTTCCCAAAACATAATGCAGGAAACATATAAAAAGACTCAAGTCAATTTAATTGGAAGAATTAGGAAAGGGCAGAATGCTCCGGGGCTTGCCTCGCAGAACGCGTTGCGGAACGTGCTCGGACACTCGGTCAGCTTCGTCGGTCGACCCTTCGTCTCCTGTGACTCCTCCGGACTGCACTCCCGGCTAGAACAGCTCCCCCGGCTCCTCGATCGGCTCCTCGAGAACTTCCCCGATCACGAGATGATGCATATGATGGAGAAAAGATATAATTACTATAACATGAATATCAACTTGCAATGAGTAACAATATGTATGATGGATGGATGCTTCATGATGCAAGCTATTAGTAAGTGCATATCTCTTCTGCAGAAACATAACTTAATCTACACAAGAAACACTAACAAGCTACATCAAGCAACACCTTATCTCTCTACTGACAAGAAATGGCAGCTAGACATGCTGTCACTAAAACAGTCACACAGGGAGTTCTACAACTCCAAATTCAGTGAACTAGGACTCTATGGAAAGCTAACAAAATTTCCTACAAAACATTCCACATTGTCCAGAGCTGAATCTGAACCTATCAGCCTCGAAATTGGGAAAAACAGAGGCTCTGTTTTCAGCCCAAACATCACATACAACCTCCATAACTCACAAACTATTCATGCAAATTATCTCAAACTTAACCAGCAAGTAAATCAAGTAATTATCTACCAAATAAACCTACTGGACATTTCAAAAGATAATTTAAAGCACATGAAATGACATACCCTAGCAAACACACTACACTTGCACCCTATAATTAAATAAAATGCTAGAACAAGAAAATGTCAAAACTGCTAAGCTGACCAAACCAAGCTTACTAACAGATCATATTCATACTAGAAACACATAATAAAAAAATACTAACACACATTATCTCCATATAAACATATATTCCTACCCTATTTTCCATGCATCACAAATATGATAAATATAGAACTACTTCAGAAAAATTCTACCAAAATTACCAGAACATCTTACTGACATATAACAGCTACCATAAAAATATAATGGCAAGATCATGCTCCTACAGCCCTACACAAAAATGACAAGTTTACACTAAAGCTAGGCATGAAAATACTTTGTACTATGAAAAGTGTCGACAACAGATTTCTGAGTATGAAAAGCTACTGAAACCTATCAAGAACCACCACACCAAGTTTTACATCCAAAACCCTAGTATTCATTTTTCTATGAATTTCTAAAGATCACATAGCAAAAAGCACATAAATAGAAAATAACATTTCTTCTACAGAATATACCATGCATGGTATTTTTTCTAGACTCTACTCACAAAAACAAGCACTTTTCATACAGAAAGCATATTTTTATCTTGTACCAATTAAAAGATATGATTTTCCTCAATTTCTATGCATTTCTAGCCATAAAAAAACTCTATATAAAAGTTACCAGAAAATAGGATTTCATATTTTTATACTGTAGCCTATCTTCTAACAAGCATGGCAAAATTTGTTTCACTCAAAATGGACTCAAAATGACCAAGATATGAATTTCTAAAGCATTTCATTCCAATGCGGAAAAGCGAAAAAAAAAAAAGGAAAATCGGGCGGGGCCCGCGTGTCAGCGACACGGAACAGGCGCTGGCGGCGGGTGCGGCGGATCTCCGCCGGCGGTGAGTTTCCGACGAACCAAGGGCACCTACGGCTTCCTCTCGACAAGAGCTATCGATCCATACCATTTCCCCCAAAAAGAAATCGACTCTAGCGCGACCTACGGCGAAGGCGGTGGCGGCGGCGGCGCAGACGGGCGGCGGACTCGCCCGTGCTCGATGGGGACGAACCAAGACCCGTTCTCGACTCCTCTTGACTCAACTAAGACATGCAAAGCCATTCCAAGCTCAACGCGCAACGGCGGCGAGAAAACGAACAGCGCGGCGGGCTCCACGGCATCGCGCGTCGGCGACGACGCCGCCCGGCGAAACGACGGCGACTCTCACTCAACCATCTAGCTCTAGACCTCAAGCACCTCTAGGCGATCCTAGAACATGAAAAAGAATGACCTAAACTCGATCTACGAGCTCGGGCGTGAGCTTGCCCCAACGGCGGCCATGGCGGAGCTTGCTTGCGGACGGACGGCGGCTAGCGGATTAGGGTTCAAAACCTCGGGTTTTACCTCAAATCGATGACGGCTTTAGGTAGAGAAGCTCATGGCGATGCTAGGGATTCATTTTGAGGTGGATTGGTGCGGTGGTGGCGGGCGAACGCGTGGCGGCGGAGCGCTCGGCGCGCGGAGCTTCAGCGTGGCGGCCCAAGTTTTGCTTGCTGAGTGGAGTGGATGGCGGCGGCTCGGAGTGCGGCTAGGGTTAGGGCAGGGCGTGGGGCGCGGTTTTTAAGGCGTATGGGCAAGCGGACGCACGTGTCCAAGCCGCATCGGCGGCGGCACGCCGCGGTGGCCACGCCGCCCGCTTTTGTCGGCCGACGGCCGGCCGATACCCCCTACTGTTTTTTTAAATCAGTCCTGGTTTTTGGCCTGTACATCGAGATCCGTGCAGAATTTGGAAAAGTCAAAACATCAACTTTGTAGATAATTTCATAAGCTACAAAACACTCAATATGAACTTTTTCTAATTCGGCATAGATTTGAAAACTAAAAATTAAAAAAAGCAAGGTCAAACTAAACTAGTCAAAACAGAGTTTGAATTTGACTCAAATTTGACCCAAACTGTTGGGCACTATTTGAACCCTTTCCAAACCTTTTCACAAGAAACTTACAACAGATCATTTGTTCCACATAAAAAGTACTTCATTTCATCTATAGAAACTTTTTGCTAAAAATAGTAGCTAGATCAAACAAGCCTGAAATGAGAGCAACTCAAATTAAATGCTATTATGAACTTGCTCATGCATGAAATGATGATGATGCTATGCAAATGATCATGCTTTCAAGATGCTTAACACCTAGGGTGTTACATGCGGATGCCAAGCTCATGCACGATGCATAAGCCATTCACGAGCCTCGTACTCGGCCACGTTGTTGGTGTTGGTGTTTCTTAACGCACACGAGAGAAATCCGCAAGCGCACGGAAATACCGTTGTAGCACTTCACCCGTTAGTAGCGGGTATTGTATTTTACACAAGGGCGATCCACGCGGCCCGAGCTTTTACGTCTGTGTCAACCTAAGGCAAGGGTTTGTTTTCTAAGAGTAGCGAGGTATCTATAGGCTAAGTTTTCCGGGCAATGATTTCAAAAAGTCATTTGTCTACTCACTTCGGGCAGCCCACCACCACTTGGCGGCTTCCGGCAATTAGCTCTACGTCCACGGCCGGAGCGTGGGGATTTCAAGGGGCGATCAAGGCTTGTCACGACCCGGCCGCCTACCCCTCAACAGTGGGGCGCTTCGCAAAAAGGTAGGTGAACGCTAGTCCAAACACCACGTTTGCACTATTGGTCACAGCTTCTTGATGTTGGCCAAGGTTCCCGGTCAAAGAGTTCCTTCACCAAGAACTAACGCTCTTAACGAGACAATCTACCAATCCCAAGTCTACAACAGCTAAGAAATATACGAGGAAATTAAATAGCTTCAAGATAATCACAAGACTTCTTACCAAAGTGTAAGTAGCTTGCAGAGGTACAAAAAGCCTGGAAGCGGGTACCGACAAGTCCCACACTCCGTCCTCCTAGGAACCGTGAAACACCGAGGGGCGAACCGGCAACTCAGTAGAAAGAACAAAGCTTCTTTCTAGTTTTTTTCCCTCTCTCACTCTCTAGAATTTAGAAGAAGATATAGAAGAAGTAGAAGAAGAAGAACTAATTCTACTCTCTTGCACAAGTGGACTTGGTTTCTCCTTGGAATTGTTGTTGAGAGAGGTGAAGGAGGGAGCTATTTATACACAAGGGAGGGGCCTAAATGCTAAAAACACCAAAACCGACCTAGGAACACCTTCCAAATCTGCCAAACCGACCATCCAACGTCGGTAGTGCTCTGATGGAAGGTAACAAACCGCCTCCCCGGTTGGGCTCGAACCGCCTCAGCGGGGGTGCGGCCGCACCCAGTGGTGTCTTGCGCGCACCTTCCCGGGCCCGGCCTTTTTCGGGCCCCGGCCCCGGGCCTCCCTCCTTGCGTGAAAAGTCGCACGGTGGTCTTGGCCCCCGCCTTGGTTTTGACGTTTTGTCCCGATTCTTGTTTGGGCTTGCCATTTGCTTCTTTGGGCCTTTTTCTATTTGTTGGTTTTATTTCTTTTTTCTTTGTAATTTTGGCCCAAAGTGGTTATTCTTGAGTTGGTACTTGCAAGTCCAAATAAGCACCAAAATTTTGGAATATGTTAGTTGAAATCCCTATTTCTAGGTTGTTTTGGTGTTGTGTTGACGGTGTTTAATTTGCGATTGGTTCACGTCAACAAACTCCCCACACTTAGCCCTTTACTCGTCCTCGAGTGAAGGCACGAGGACTAAAGTGGTTCAATCCCAAGATGTAAGCTTGTATACAAGTTATTCCGGGCCTCACACGCCTTGTGAGCATTCATGGTGGCTACCAAGCTATCTTAGAATAATTGAGCAATGGAATAGCATGAACTTCTATCTTCTTGCTACTACTCATGCGCAAAGACTTGGTAAGTTTTTGAATTTTTGAAAAGAAATAGCATTGCTCTTTATGGTATTGACTCTCACAAAAATCACTCTTGTTTGAATTTTCCTCTCAAAGCACTCTTGTTTGTATCACTCTCACTCATCCCCTGTTTTGCAAGGTTTTGTGGATCTTTGAATGGAGTGATGCATACGCACCTCTGCATGTTTTGTCGGGTCAAGCTCTGGATCGTTGGAAAGAGGTGTGTTGGCGGTCATTATCGAGTAATTAATACCACCAACTTATATCCAATTCATGAGAAACAGGCAAACTTATGTCACATATACCTTTACTACTCACCTAGTTCCACTTGTATTCGAAGAAAATATGTTTTGCGAGGAACAAACGTGGAAACAGGTGAAAGTACGCTGAATAAAGGAGGAAAGCGCCGTTAGAACTGCGCTTTGGACAAGGGAATGCCACCGGGCCAAAACCATCGCGAACCGAGGCCAAAGCACCGCGGGGGGCGCAACTCATAGTGGGCCACAAGCCCAACCGCTGCGGCGCGGCACCGGGCGGGCCAAACTCGGGCCGACCGCCGCAGGCGCGGCGCCCGCCGCCGGCCTGGCTCCGTTCCCGCCCAGCGCCTTGTCTCGTGAGCTGTCCCGAAATAGCGAGGCGGTTGCATGCGGTGCTTTTCGGGATGGCGCCAAGAATTCCCGCCAAAGTACTTTGCCAAAGACGGTTGCATGCGGAAAGGATGGTTGCATGTCGTTCCCGCCAAACTTCTTGGTTGCATGTCATGGGAAATACTTTGCCGCCAAGTTTGCATGCTAGAGGAGTCGGTTTTGGGCTGAGAACAAGGAGAGCCCCCATTCTCCCTTTGCCTTCTCCTATATAAAAAAGAAGTCGACTCACGCATTGTAACACACACAACACACAAGATCATTCTCCCTCCACTTGTTGCTTCTTCCCTTTATTAGTTAGTATTAGGAGTGTGGGCAACATGTAGGAGATCAAGAGCATCTTGAAGATATTGGTATGATCAATATAATTCTATTATGTTGGTTAATGCTATGTTCTTCATATTGTTCTTGTTCTTCATTTATCAATATAGCTATGAACTAGAGTATAGTTCTTATGACATGATCTTGCCATATGGAACTTTGTGCTTAACCTATCATATATACATGTTTAGACCAAGAGCTAAGTTGAGATGTTGAGTTCTACCTTGAATTGGTCTTAGTTGCTCTTTGGATTATAGGTCGCCGCCCGCCCTCGGGCGGGTGCTCTAGTAGAAGGACCCCGGGGATGGGTAAGCCTTGACGTCACGCTAGAGTAGTGGCCATAGCGTAGACATGGTGTCTAAGCTAGAGGTTACCTTCGGACCGCTCCCATATACGGGGCGGGGGAGGTGGTAGGCGGCAGTGGTGGCTGACCCCTGTCCCGCCCTTGTAATCCCCGTCTCGTATTTGGGTAGATGCTATGCTTGGGTATCGCTGGCGGACCCAGTGCTTTCGGTGGTCGAAGTAAAAAATAGCAACCATGACTAACTTCACTTGGAATCTCTAACATTATAAAAAAGCATGTATGTATATCTACTATCTTAACATAGCTATTTAGGATATGCCTACTCCTTGTTATATTTATTTATCTTTATCCTTGAGATTGATTTAAGTGTGTGTGTCAAGTTATCTTACCATTTGGTTTATCCCTATTATGGATTGTGGTCTATTGCATAGTCGTGTTATCTGTCCATCTTCATATTAGAGACTTTTACACCATGCCTTCCCTATGGAAATACGATACCCTGAATACTTCCGGTGAAAGCTACAACGGCATTTCCGTGCGCTATGCGGAACTCTTTACATTTGCGTTAAGAAACGCCAACAAGCTTTCTGGCGCCGTTCTTGGGGAAGGCGTTGGTTTAGAGAATCTAATAGAACATGTTCATGATGCGTGCATGTGTAGTAACCATTGTTCATGATAGGTTTATCTTAAAAGTAAAAAAAAATTATTAACAAAAGCAAGGACATGTCTTCAAGTTAGTATGCACCTTCGGGTATGCTTGTCACTAACCATTCCAGGTTAGGATCAAGAAGACCATAGGACATATGATGCTTGAGGGCATGGAGCGACATCAACCAAAAAAAAAGAGAGAGAGAGAAAAATTTGGTGTTAATCTTGCCTTGCTAAAAAAAACACTATATATATAAAAAAAAATCACCACGAGCCCAGGGTGCAAAATTAACAGTGAATCATAAATTCCTCCCACCCTGCCATCTCATAGATAAGCATATATATATACACACACACACTAACTCTATGCGGATGGAGAGAAAGTCATCATCAAGAGAAACATGATCATCATATACGACAGAATGACTACGATGCATCACTCACAATTCAATCATAAATTGTGAATGATATCAATCAAGGTGAGAGAAACAACCCAAAAATAGTTGCTTCCTTTCCCAAATTTTATTTTCACCGCCGTTGCATATTTGATAGATTGTACTTTGGCTAGCGTGCCCCTCCTCCTCTCTCGACAACGAGCGCGGTGCTCACCACCTTCAAGGTGGCGAGATGTAGAGGAGGATTGGTTAAGTTGAAGCGGGGCGGGACGAGCACGGGGCGGATTTGCAAGGAGCTGCGCCCGGTGAGTCGAGGGCTTGTTGAGCCTCGTCGGTCCAAACGGCGCTCGGTTTTCTTCGCCAGGCTTGTACGCCGGGAGGCTCCGTTCCCGAGCCGGGCTATGAATCGACTAGGGCGGGCGAGACATAAGCCGCCGCACACTCTTGACATTTTTAATCGGTCCCCATGCTCGTGATGGCGGCGATTTTTTCCCGGTTGGCCTCGATGCCGCGTTCGCAGACGATGAAGCCAAGCAACTTCCCTCGTGGGACCCCAAAAATGCATTTTTCGGGTTGAGCTTAACTCAAACTCGCGGAGCTTGGCGAAGACCTTTTCGAGGTCGGGGATGAGCTCTTTTTGAGCGTTTTGTCTTGACAACGATGTCGCCGACGTACGCTTCCATGAGCTTCCCGAGGAGCTCTTTGAAGACCTTCTGCATGCACCTTTGGAAGGTGGCGCCAGCGTTTTCCAAACCGAAGGGCATTGTCACGTAATGTAATGCGCCCAACGGAGTGATGAAGGAGGTGGCGAGCTGATCGAGCTCGTTCATCGCGATCCGGTGGTAGCCGGAGTAAGCGTCGAGAAAACGTGTGTCTCGCACCCGGAGGTGGAGTCAACAATTTGGTCGATCTTGCGGCAAAGGTAGCGGATCCTTTGGGCATGCTTTGTTGAGACCCGTGTAATCAATACACATTCTCCACTTCCCATTCTTCTTCTTAACTAGTATAGGGTTGGCTATCCATTCGGGATGATACACCTCCTTGATAAACCTAGCGGCTAAGAGCTTATCTATCTCCTCGGTGATTGCCCGGCGTCGATCATCGCCGAAAACGTCTAAGCCTTTGCTTCACCGGCGAGCCGGGTTTGATGTTCAAGGAGTGCTCGGCGACGCCCCTCGGTATGCCCGCATGTCGGGAGGCCCTCCACGCGAACACGCCGAGGTTCGCGCGGAGGAAGTCGACGAGCTTCGCTTCCTATTTGGGGTGAGCTCGGCACCCACGGAGAGGGTGCGCCCGTCCTTGTCGACCGTGACCTCCTTGGCGTCCTTCTCGGGCTCGAACATGCTCGTGACCTTCTCGAGCTCGGCGGAAGAGCTCGTGCTCGCCACCTTCGGGAGCTCGACGGTGACCTCGTGCTCGCCATCCTCTTGAGCTCGGGTGTCCTCGGCGTTGGCCCAGGCCGTCATCTTGGGCGACATCGCTTTCGATCTCGACCGCGCGGCGTCGGCGTCGGGACCGCGGCGGCCTCACAGCCGAAGGCATGCTCGAAGGTGGAGTCGACGGTGATGACCCCCTTCGGTCGGGGATCTTGAGCTTGAGGTAGGTGTAGTTGGGGACGGCCATGAACCGATAGCACGGCCGCCCCAAGAGCGCGTGGTAGGCGTTCTGAAGGGAAGCACCTCGAACGTGAGGACCTCCTTGCGGAAGTTGTCCGGTGCCGAAGGTGACGGGAGGTCAATCCGCCGAAAGGACCATTCACTTCCCCGGCACCACGCCATGGATTGGCTCCGGGCGAGCGGAGCCGCCTTGGGGATGCCAAGAGCTTGGAGCGCGTGGATGTAGAGGGAGGTTGAGGCCGCCGCCCCGTCCATCAACACCTTGCCAAGGCGCTTGGTGACGATGATGGGGTCGGCGACGGCGGGTACCTCCCCGGGTGCGGGATGTGTCGTGGGTGGTCCGCCTTTGTCGAACGTGGATCGCCGAGGTTCGACCACTTGAGGTAAGCGGGCGTCGCAGGCTCGGTGAACTGCTGCCTCAACACGGTGGCCGGCCTCCCCCTTTTATAGCCGCAAGGGGGCGAGGCTCATGAGCTCCCCTCGGGTTGAGGACTTGAAGGAACGAAAATACATGTACGTGGTGATAGATGCGGAGAGAGCTCAGACGAAGGCTCGCTACGCGGGCAAACTCCCTTCGAGCTCGGAGCACTCCGGTGTCGAAATTGGTCGCCGCCGTATGCGGAATCATGGTTTGGGCGGTGGTCGGGCGTCGCCCGCCTCCGGTCGTGGTTGGAAGACGTCCTCTCGGCATGGGCGTGCCCATACCGTGGATGGGGAGAGTGTACCGCACGCACCCGCATGGTACTGTGGGCGGAGTTGTTGGAGTCGACGGGGCATGACGAGGTGATCGTCGACAGCTCTTTCTCTCTGTAGCCCGCCAGCGTGGCTACGAGTGGTCGCCGAGAGTTGTTGAGCCCGCCGAGAGTAGTTGACCAACTCCGTACCCCGAACTTCCCGGAAGGCGGGCGGATGAGCTCTCGATCGCCGCCGCCGTGTGGCTCGTCGCGCTGGAGTTCGGCGAGGCGGAAAGAGGTCTCCGGGGCGAGGTCGAGCGCGATGAAGACTAGAGAGTCCATTATCGGGAGAGCTCGAACGAAAGCGGAAAGATGGATCTCGTCCGGAGGGCTCGTGGTGCGGGAGCTCGAAATGCGAGGTGGAGGCTCGCCCTCACGCGGGGAGCTCGCGCGTGCGAAGACTTCGTGTGCCGTGGTGGGACGCCTTGCCTTGTTGCGTCTCTCGTGCGATCGAGGTCCGGAGTCGCTTTGGTTTGTTGATGGTGGGTTACGGCTTGTATGAGTGTCCCGAATATCGATCCCCACAATATATATTAAAAAATATCAATACTTATGATACACAATTAGTACCATTAATAAGATACTTGAATCTAGTTTTTTTATAAATTTATTTAAAGATTAAAATATTACACATATTTTCTATAAATCGAGTCAAACTTGTGGCACACACATCGATAACGAGCGATTATTAAAGGATGAAGGGGTATTATTTTTCAACTCTGAAAGTTGCATGTTAGTCTGTTTTTTAACCTTAAATTACGAAATTCGATAATGAACATCGCTAATTGCCAAAGTCAAACAAATTTAATCCTTAACATGTTTAAAAGTTATTTTCTATTTTCTAATGAAATTGGTTTTAGCTCTAAAAATCCATAATTAATTTTTTAATAAAAATATGAACCTAGCTGGCCTTAGTTTTCTTCAACAAAATGATATCCGTGTTTTAAATAGATAATGAGCACAACGATGTGCAATAAAGTAATAGGAACGTAATATAAAACATTTAAATATGTATACATCACAAACTTTTAGATTAACATTTTTTTTTGAAAATTTTACCAGTGCCATATTTTTGATAGTTTGAGGATGTCTATTATCTGGTTACACAATTCAAAGTTGAAATTTAGATTAATTGTTAAATATATTTTCATAATAAACTCCTTAAGAGTTAAAAATATTGCTAATACTAGTAAATTTAGTCAAACTTAAGAAAGTCTGGCATGCGCAAAATGCAAAACACATTTATTTTAGAATAAAGGGAATACAAGCTAGTTTCGGATACGTACAATAAAACGGTGCAACTTGATAGGGGTGACAAGTGTAGCTCATCTTTTCATCCTGCCTTTGTCTATTTCTCAGAAAATCTGCATATATAATTTCTAAGTATTTCAAACTGAATAATTTAGAAGCTGTTGACATTTATAGTTTTAAATATTTTACGACCGGTAATATGATAGAAAAATTTAGAGGCAAAGATATGCATCTCAAGACCGCACAAAAGTAAAATACTACTTTTACAACCAGAGTGAATGTGTCGGACCGGTGGACAGAGCCGTCACCAGACAGTACTGGGCCTGCATGCACCAACCGATCCAGTTCAGTGGAGCAAAATGTTAGCACGTGGACCAATATGGCCCATGAATATCCATTAGTTGATGCACCGACGCTCACAGATCTGGAGGCTGATAACGTTATTATAGTCATGCATCTGGTTATCGGCTTTCGGCTACCACAAAAAATAGCGCCTCTAATCATAAAATAATTCTTGAAAAATATCAACGCTCATACCAAGTCAAGAACTTCAATATAGTCTAAATGGGCAAATTCCACCACTATAAACCTAATCACTTAAGCTAAACTCAGTTGACAATGCCTCTCCATTTAATATAATTAATGTTTGAGCTTTTATGTCACTAGTAACGATTTCTTTTACATGACGGGTGGAAATCATTTTGTGTGGCGGGCAAATGAGCTCATCATGCAGCAAAGGTCACGGTTAATCCGAGATAACCGCGACGGGCTCCTTCGGCCCGCCACGCAAAATAGGTGCACCGCGGCGGGTGTCTTACAAGCGCCCGCGGTTAATGATTTCAAAAATAAAAGAAGAAACCCTAGACAGGCCCGCCGAGCCCATCCACGGGCCCGTCGAGCCCATCCAGGGTTGCCACGGCCGGGGAGCTCCTCCACGCCGGATCCGCCGCCATGGACCTCCTCCACCACCAAAGACGCATCGGATCCACGCCGCCGTCGGTCGGCCCGACGGATCCCGCCTCCGCGACCTCCTCCGCCACCAAAGACGCATCGGATCCGCGCCGCCGAGGTCGAGCCCGCTAGATCCGCGTTGTTGCAGTCGATCCGGGTCCGCATCGCCCGGGAGAGGGATCCGCCGTAGTCGCCGAGGAGAGGGATTTGCCTCGCGCCGCCACGGGGCCGCCACCCCGTGGACCATGTCCGCCAGCGGGAGCGACCTCCTCACGCCGCCGCCGGCAAAAGAGATCCCCGGACGCCACCGTGGGCCACGTCCGTCGCGCCGCCGCCGCGAGAGCGACCTCCTCACGCCAACGCGGGCCGCATCCTCCACGCCGCCAAGGAGGGCCGCGTCCGCCCTTGCGCGTCCTCCCTCGCGACCGCCGCATAGGAGGAGTCGGGTGGCTCGCGGAAAAAGGAGAGGGATCGGCGGAGACAAGTGAGGGAGAGAGTGTAGTGGTGGAGGTGGTTAAAAGTGAGAGACTGGGGAAGAACCCAGCTAGATTGGGGTGGGCCGGCCTGAAGATCATCGTTCTTCGGGGCGGGAACGCGCGGCGATGGAGGGCCGGTTGTGCAGCGAGGGCGCCGCCGCCGACGGGCCCGGGAGTGCGGCGGCTCGGGTAGGGGGGGCGTGTGGTGGTGACGCCGTGGGCGATCCGCGCGGATGCTAGTCCTCTAGTGTCGCGTGTCGTCGGCCGTACGAATACCCAGTGGACGTGTCGTAGAGGTCCAAGGCGTCGCATGCCTCGAACGTTTCCCCAGCCGGGGAGGGAAGTGTCCTGGACGCCGGCTGAAGATGCCCGACCTTAGCGGGTCGGGCCGAACCCCCACGCCGAGGAGCCGGGAGCCGACGTGAACGTGCTCGGGCGGCCGCCGCCCGAATCGCGCAGCTCGTGAGTCGCGAAGTCCCATGTCACTCGTCCCAAGCTTGCCAGCCAAGGCATGCCAAAGATGACGCCGACGTCGTTGCCCAATTGCATGATGTATCGCCGATCTCGGCAGGCCGGGCGTCGATGCGTAGTGGTACATCGAAGGTGGCAGCCCGGTATGTAGAGGTGGCGTCGGTGCCGGTGGTGATCAACACATGCACTAGCCGAGTCCGAAGGCCTGCCGTATTCACCACATGGGGGTCGATGTAGTTGTGCGTTGCGCTCGAGTCGACGATGATGTTGACACCCGTGCCTGAGATGATGCCGACGAGGTATAAAGAGTGAGCACCACATACCGGGGAGTCGGGGTCCCCGAAGAGGACCCCGAGGTTGGCGGGCTCTTCCTTGACGTCCCGCCCGTGGAACGCTCTTGGGTCGTTGGTGTAGTCGTTGAAGATCGTGATGTCGGAATGTGCTTGCACTTGTGACCCCATGTAAACGGCTTGTCACAGTTGAAGCAAAGTCCGCCTTGCGCCGCCCGCCATCTCCTCCTCGTGTCAGCCGTTTTGAACGGCCGAGTCGATGCCGGTGCTGGCCGACGGGGTGGGCGCACGGGGGGCCAACAGGGGCCAGAGGCGCGGGCGCCTTTGCCCCTTCTCGCCGTCGCCGGCTTTGCCGAGTTGTAGAGGATGGTGAGGCGTCGCTGGTACGGCGAGAGACATGGCTGCCCCATGTCCTTGGGGTCCCGGTGATTCTCGATGTCCGTCTTGAGCGGCTCGCCTTAATCCGGCCGTGTAGATGTTCACCGGGCTTGCCGTCGTCGAGGTGTCCCGCGGCGCCACGTGGCGCCCGAACTCCTCCGTACTAGCCCACGGTGCCTGTCTTCCTTAGCGATGCCAACTTCGCCCAACGGATTCCGCCGTCGCGGTGGGCGGCGTTCGTTAATGTCTTGGGCAAAGCTTGCCCAATCGCCCAACGGTTTCTCTGGGACAGCCTCATATACCACCTGGCAGTGCTCCTCCTGTGAGATGATATGAGGCGTACCAAACTTGCTCGGTGACCGGAGTAACTTGTCCCCTGAAGAATTGCTCGCAGCCGGTTCAACCATGGGAGGGGATCTTCCTTGCCGTCATACGTCGGGAAGGACGGCTTGTCAGACGGGGGGCGAGGCACGGGAAGGTGTCCACGGGGCGGTGGGGGCGGCGCATGCGCCCCTAGCGGCGGCGCTCCCGCCGCCGCGTGCTTCGCGCCGGTAACCCTTCATCATGTTCTCCGGATCAGCTGCCGTGACGATTGTCGGCGTTACGCTTGCCATCTATCCTCGTCTTGATGAAGGTGCGGGCTGTGTCCTCGATGAGCGTCTTGATGGCGAGATCGCTTCCTGCACCTGTGCTTGACGCTTGGCCTTCGGATCATTGCTTGATAAGACAACAACCTGATCGGGCGAGCGTGTTGACCTGGTGTTGAATCCGTGAATTGGTTCCCCAAGTCCTTGAAAGATCTTCTTCGTTTCGTGTCCATGGTGGTGGGTGGATCGTAGTGGTCTCCGGATACCGAATTTTCCGCCGAACCCGCCTAGATTGGGCCGAATCGACGCGAGATCGCCGTTCTTCGGGCGGGAAGGCGGCGATGGAGGCGGTGGGGCGGTGGCGGCGGCCGCCGCGCCGACGGCCGGCGCGGCGGCTCGGGCGGGGGGCGGCGTGCGGCGGTGCGTCGGCCAGCGCTGCGTAGTGAGGAGGGGAGGGGGCGCGAGAGAGGGAAGGAGGAGATTGAGCTATATTTTTTCTTTATGTGCTTGTTACCCCCGAAAGGTTACAAACCCTTACTTATATAGCCCGGCTAGTGGGACTTGTATCGCAAGCAATCTCTCTAAAATGTTTCCTTATAGATTGGAATACCTTTCTACAAGCATATCCTATTTATTTTTTCTAATAAGTAATAAGGGTCTTCCTTATAGATGGAATATCCCCTAGCACACCAAAAGCCTAAGATAATCCTAGATAATTTCCTCCTTTATCGCTGAATTAATTGCTTGGGAGAATCCGCGAGAAGGGAGGAGGAGTCGGCGGTGGCGCGCGCTGCCGCTCCGCTCGGCCTTGTGCTAGTGCCCTCGGGCTGGCGGGCCTGTCCTTCTAGGACTTATTTCTTGGGTCATGACAGAGACATGGAGCACGAAACCCTAACTTCATGTTATATAGGTGGCTGCCCGATTGGGCCTCGCCCGGGCTTTTTGGGCCTTTTTTTCCGTGATGGGCTTTTAAAACTGCCCGCCACAGAAAATACCGTGGCGGGCGTTAAGGTGCCCGCCACGCAAAATCGATTTTGCGTGACGGGTAAAAATGCCCGCGAGTGGAAAATAAAATTGACATGGCGGTGTATTAACCGTGATGGGCAAACGAAATGCGACCACCCGCAGTTAATATTTTTGCAATATCACGCAAAAAATTATTTCGTTACTAGTGTGTTCGACTTCACATGTTCACAAGTTAGTTATTCCAATTTTACATTGGTTAGATTCTTATTACTTGTTAAATAAATAGGCAATTTCCGGATTAATTCCATAAAATAAATCATGATTAAAAGATTTACTAGATAGAGCATGTCAAGCATATTAGCATAGCATGAACACATAACACGGATCATAGCATAGCATAACCGCATATCATAGATCATGGCAACAGTGTAAACACAACTAGCACACCGGATAGATTGGATTGACCGAACATGACTAACATAAAGATTAGATCTCGAGAATACCGACCGACGTTGATGACAACGTAATGGAGAGGTTCCATAGCGAAGCCGAGTTCCTCCGTGTCGCCGTCGTCGTCGATCGATCGGTGGTCGGCCAAGACGTTGTCGACATAGACGGCGATGGGGCGGTCCTCCGCGTGTCCTTCTCCGGTAGACGAGCCATGACGAAGATTGGGAGCAGTCGCGCGAAGAGCGCTTCCCGAAAACCTTATTCACCTTCTCCCTCTGTCGCAGGATCTCAAAGACGACGGTTCGGGAGACACGCTCGCCCGGCCGCCGGTGCACGCGAACGATCGGGTACGAGAGACTTGGCGGCGGGCGCGGCGAGAAGAGGCAAAACCCTAAGCTTTGAATTGGATGCGTTTAGCGTGGCGATTGGTCTGCTTATATAGTCGGGTGAACCGACCTCGTGACACAATCACGATCTAAACCGGTTAGGACTCGCTGCTCGTATTTGATTAGAACTCGCAAACCAAAAGACCAAAAACTAAATCGCAAAAGGAGACCGCGCCCCCGCAGGGCGAGGAACCGGTTTCGGAAGACCATTCACGCGCATGTCGCGCCCGCGCCTTCGCCACGCCACGCCACGCCCCGCCCCTCCCGCCCGGCCCGGCGAGCGCCTTGCAGCGCGTGGGAGTTCCCTTTCTCCTTCTCAAACTAGACTTGAGAAGGTAGGAACAACTTTCATATTTAAGTTGGTCCTCTCCACCTTCCACAAGCAATGTGGTACTAAAGGATTCCACCACTCCCTCCTTCCATATTCATGAATGGGCCTTTGAGATTTCTTTAGGAATTTCAGAATTTGTTATTGGGCCAAGCCCACTTAACATCTAAATTCCAACAATCCCCCGCCAGATCTCAAATACCCATTTAGAGATTTTGCCTGTTCTCGCTACCGTTTGATATACTAGTGTTTCAACAGAGACTGCAAGTTGAACTTCCGCCTAGAACTTCAAGCTACACCTATTCACAACTTGAACAATGGACTACGCCTTGAATTGCAAGTTTTGTACGAATAAGCTTTGCTCAAAGTCAAACTAGTACTTGGCTGCCAGTAGCCTTTCCCCGTGGGTGGAGCATATATACATACTCCTCCTCGCTCTCTTCATGAGCTTACTAGAGATCACCCAAGTCTCATAGATCTGCGACGTTTAACAGTCGAACTCATATAGGTATGTCCTTTCAAGAATACTCTGTAGGACAGTATCTTTACTTAAAAAGTCAATAGGACATATTAAGGCATTCTTGCCAACCTACCATACAGAGCCTCAACGCTCTTGAGAGTTTTACATCTTCACATAGAGAGGGTTATCATTTTACTCTCCTCAGTTTACCAATAGCTTGTTCTTCCCAGGTCCTTAGTCACGGGATCTCCGATCAAAAAGGTTGGGTTACTACTACTGTAAACTCATATGGGTCTCATACCCATCTCCCTAGATGCAATTTCTATCACATTACGTGATAGCCCTTTTGTAAAGGGATACGCCAGGGTTCTTATCTCTGTACGTATATAAGATACGCTTATCACTCCGGAGTTTCTCAATTTCACGACGGTTTTTCAAACGTCTTTTAATGTGTCTTGTTGACTTTGAATTATCCTTAGCACTATTCACCTTAGTGATCATAGTTTGATTATCACAGTTTCATAAGGATAGCCGGGCACTTGTTTTTCAACCACCGGCAAGTCGTCGACAAGAGCTCACGTAGCCACTCTGCCTCGTACTAGAAAGGGTCTTGTGCTATCTTAAAGGTACAATGAGCTATGGAATTCACTATTACGGGCACCCACCGTGTGCTAATGATCATCACCCGGGTTGGACATATACCTACTCAACTTGCTCACAGCAAAAGAGATATCTGGTCTGGTTGCATTCGCTAGATACATGAGTGAACCAACAATCTGAGAGTACTTGAGCTGATCTCTAGTACGCTTCTTATTCTTTCGCAATGTCACATTAGGATCATAAGGTGTTGGAGAAGGCTTTCTATCCATAAAGCCAAAACGACTCAGGACCTTCTCAACATAGTGAGATTGCGATAAAGTAATCCCACTCTCTTCCTTAATTAGCTTAATGTTTAGAATAACATCGGCCTCTCCTAGATCTTTCATATCAAAATTCTTTGACAAGAAAGACTTGACCTCATTTCTAACATCCATGTTTGTACCAAAAAAATTAGAATATCATCAACATATAAACATAATATAACAGATTAAGCCCTCACCATGTCGATAATACACACACCTATCAGCTTCATTAACAATATAACCGGCATTAGTTAACGTAGTGTCAAACTTCTCATGCCATTGTTTATGTGCTTGTTTCAAACCATACAAAGACTTCAATAATTTACACACCTTCGCTCTTCACCTTTTACTACAAACCCATCGCTGATCCATATAGATCTCCTCATCCAACTCTCCATTAAGAAAAGTTGTCTTTACATCCATTTGATGAATGATCGGACCATATGAGGTAGCCAAGGATAGTAGTGTTCGAATAGTGGTCATTCTAGCAACAAAGAGTAAGTATCAAAAGAAATCTTCTCCTTCCTTTTGAGTATAGCCCTTAGCTACAAGCCGAAGCCTTGTACTTGTCAATAGTACCATCAGGTCTAAGCTTTTTCTTGAACACCCACTTACAACCGATTGGTTTGTAACCAAATGGTAGTTCGTAAAGCTCCCAAGTTCCATTAGAAAGAATCGAGTCCATCTCACTACGAACAGCTTCTTTTTTCAATCATCTCGCATCTAGAGATGCATATGCCTCTGAAATAGAGGTGGGAGTATCATCCACAAGGTACACAATAAAATCATCACCAAAAGATTTTGCAATCCTTTGTCTCTTGTTCCTCACAGAACTTCATTGTCATCCTCCTCAAGTGGTTGCTCAAACGACTCAATAGGAGACTTCGATAGGTATAGTAATATCGGGAGCTAATTCAAGAGAAAACTTAGCATTGCTACGCATATCTTTTATAGGAAATATATTCTCAAAAAATGTAGCATCACGAGATTCAAAGATAGTATCAACATGCATATCGAAACTTCAGATTTTACTACTAAAAATCGATAGGCAATCTTTGTTATGAGCATATCCAAGAAAGACACAATCTACCGTCTTTGGTCCAAGCTTACGCTTCTTATTGATTGGAACATTGACTTTCGCCAAGCATCCCCACGTCTTAAGTATGAAAGTGATGGTTTCCTTCCAACCCATATCTCATATGGTGTTGTCTCTTTATTTCTGTTTGGAATTCTATTCGGGACATGACTCGCAGATCAATATAGCTTCCCCACCATGCCTTAGATAAACCGGCCAGATGTCTAACATGGCGTTAACCAAGTCGGTCGGCGTGCGATTTTTTCTCTCGCAACCCCCGTTGGATTCGGGCAAATAGGAGGTGTCCTCTCATGAATAATACCATGTTCCGCACAAAACTCATCAAATGTTATAGGAAAATATTCACCACCACGATCGACCTTAGACGTTTAATCTTTCTTTCTAGTTGATTTTCAACTTCACCCTTAAAGATTTTAAAGTAGTCTAATGCCTCATCTTTAGTTTTCAGCAAGTAAATATAGCAATATCTAGAAGCATCATCAATTAACGTCATGAAATATCTCTTTCCACCTTTAGTCAACACACCATTCATCTCGCATAGATTAGAATGTATGAGCTCTAGAGGTGCCAAGTGTCTCTCCTCCGCTGCCTTGTGAGGCTTTCGAGGTTGCTTAGATTGCACACAACTATGGCACTTAGAACCTTTGGCAATGGTGAAATCTGGAATTAACCGCAAGCTAGATAAATGTGACATCAAACCAAAATTCACATGACATAAACGAGAATGCCAAACACTAGAATTATCATCAATTGTGCCACAAATATGATTGATCGACTTATTATTAAAATCGACAAACTTAGGCGGAACAAGCCTCCGCAATCATAGCCTTTACCAATAAATTGTCCATGCTTAGACATAACTACTTTATTGGACTCTAACACTACTTTAAGACCATCTCTTAACAAAAGAGAAACGCTAACAAGGTTCTTGCGAATAGTAGGGACATGCTGCACGTTCTTCACCGCACGATCTTCCCCGGTAAACTTCGGATCTACCGTGCCAACACCACGAACGAAGCATGTGATCCATTCCCCATCGGGACGGAGGAACCTTGGAGCCCCTCGATAAGAAGAAGAAACAAAGAGATGTCACACATATGTGAATATTAGCACCCGTATCAAGCCACCAACTAGGTGATTGAAATACCGAAAGTACAAGGGAAGATTACCATACCCGTCATCGGCATTGGTTGCGATCCACGAGGTTGACCTTCTTCTCTTTACGGTCCGCACGCCGAGGACACTCCTTAGCAAAATGACCAAGATCACCACAAGTGAAACAAGTCATCTCGGACTTGTCCTTCTTCTTCTTCTTGAAGGTAGTAGTAGCTTTGGCATTAAAAGGTCTGCTTTGTTTCCCCTTTCCTTTGTTCTTGCCTTTGAAGTTTCTCTCGGACAAAGTGGGCGCTACTTTCCTCGTTCCCCTTCTCGATTATGATCTTTTAGCCCGAGCTTTCTCCTCAACATCTAGAGATTGAATCAGGTTTTCAACCGATATCTTCACTCTCTTATGCTTGAGACTTGTGGCAAAGTTCCTCCATGAAGGAGGTAATTTGGCAATAATAATACCGACCACAACTTCATCGGGTATAACATACTCAAGGAGTTCAAGTTCCTTAGCCAAAGTATCTCATGAGCTTGAATGACTATAGATTTGTTTGCAACCATCTTATAGTCATGAAAGCTCTCCATGATGTACGATTATTTGCCCGCATCCAAGCACCATAGGTAGTGTTCGGATAATCCCACATAGCTTTAGCGCTTTTATAGTGCATCACAAAGCATCATAGATATGATCTGATATCACATTACGCACGGCTCCCACAAAGATTTCAGTGGCTTTCCAGAATTTATTCTAATCTTCATCGAAAGGTCTCCCTCGTGTAAGCCATCTTTGACCCGAGAAAACATCCATGGTCTGTGAAGTCAATCAGTGACCTTCTGCGGACCACCTCTTAAAGTGCTCACCGGAGAATTTCTCCGGCCTCGAGAGCATCAACAAAACTAGCCATTGAACCGGAAAAGACCTAAAATAAGGTTTTTGGATTGTTAAATAAATAGGCAATTTCCAGTTAATTCCATAAAATAAATAAGGTTTTTCGGAAGACCATTCACGCGCATGTCGTGCGCCCACGCCCACGCCACGGTGAGGCGAGCGAGCGCGCGCGTGTGGAGTTCCCTTTCTCCTTCTCACACTAGACTTGAGAAGGTAGGAACAATTTCCATATTTAAGTTGGTCCTCTCCACCTTCCACAAGCAATGTGGTACTAAAGGATTCCACCACTCCCTCCTTTCATATTCATGAATGGGCCTTTGATATTTCTTTAGGAATTTCAGAATTTGTTATTGGGCCAAGCCCACTTAACATCTAAATTCCAACAATTACCACTCATGCATGTGTGTTAATTTGCAGCTACTTAGTTAGTCAAAAAAGTTGTTAATCCATTTGCAAATCATAAAGTACATTTAGGTTGCATTTAATTGCACGTATAAGTCTAGGGACATAAAATCTTGCCTAGAGTGGTCATTTAACCCTAGGCAAATAAGTTGATTTCAGTGTCTGCATCTAGTTTGTGCAATGCATACTCTGTATCTAGGTTCCACTCTGTTGAAAAATTCAAAAGTTGCATTAGCTACCTTGCTCGAGCAACCTCGCCAGCTTCCATTCCAACCATAACATCTGAGAGGCATCGACTTATGATTGAGGGGAGATGTCAACTCATTAACTTACAAGTTTTAACTTCTTCTCTAGTCTCATCTTTTGCACCGCTCCCATTGCAACTATGAGGGGATCGATGTTAGAATATTATTAAGACATCTCCATATATGGTAGATTAGGATTGTGTAATCCTAACTTGCCTTATCTCTACAGAAGGGTTTATTGCACCACAAGCAATAATGTAGTCTTATATAATCCGTTCATGAGGCTCAACAATATAATTAATATTCCACTAATTTTATATAACTCGATCATATAGGTCTTTGCATTGATTCTATTGTCTCTAGAAATCGGTTCCGTAGAAGTGGCTCATGATGCACTAGGAATAATCTTAGAGCATCTCTAAGAGGTTAGCCAAATCACTTTCTAAAGCTAAATCTACTACTAAAAAGAATGAAATGTTATCTACGCCCGGTAATCCGTCCGCCCGCCCCTCTAATCCGTCCGCCCAGCGGTTTTACCTTTACCCCGCGCTACCCCGGGCCAGCCCGCGCTAATCCCCGGGCCTGCGCCGTGGAACCACCACCCACGCCAAGACGACACCCACCGCCCCTCGGCCGGAGAAGAGGCGGCCTCCGTCTCTTGCTAAAGCGGCGGCGCTCTCCAATCCAAAGCGAGCGCACGGTGGACGGGGAGCGCTGTGCGTGTCGAGCGGCCGGGTCCTGGTGTGCGTGACGGCCACGGTGGGTGGGTGGTGCGGCAAACAGCCGTATATGCGTACACGACGGACGGATTGGAGAGCGTACCTGCACGACGAGCTTGCCTCCTTCGCAACGACGAAGTACGAACTGGCTGGCGGCGGGTCAGAAGATAAATTATTCACGAGGCTGGCTTCGCAACGACGAGAGTTGGTTTCCTATGTCTCTTCTCGTGTGGTTCCTATTTGCTTTTGATCAAAATTGAAGCCATCTAGGCATGCACTACTGGATTGATGATTATTGAGCTCGGATCTGCTAATTGATCGAGTTTTTTTTTTTTTAAGTGGATGCATATACATTGAAACATCTCGTCATACATGTTTCTTACTCAATCGCACGGATGTGGTCAACTAGATGCCACTGAAGCTGCTTCAGTTTTTCCTTCAAGCATGCCGTATATCCTACATGAGTATGTAGGATATTGAATTGAAACTTTCAAAAAAGGCTTGATTCAGCTCTACCGCGTGAAGGGCTGCTTTAGGCCTTTTAGAATTAATCGCTCCCAAAGTAAAACTTCAATTCTTACGTAATAGACTACTTTAGGCTTAAGTTCAGTAGATCATCATGTCTTCAGAAATGTAGTAATAATAATATAAGATTTTTTAATGCTGAAAATTCAGTTTGAAGGCTTGTACTGCACCCCTTCTTTTCAAGAGATACTTGGAACACTTTAGAAGTTTAGAGATCATGAGAAGGTAAGCATTGCATCTTTCGGGAAGATTGTTCAAAGGGAAATCAAACTTAATATATAAAGGTGCACATTGAATAGGGTTTTTAGCTTGCCATTGAAAGAGGTCTGTGGTGAAGTGTTGGAGCAGTACATGGTCAGCAACACCCGACTGCCGCTACTTGAAGAATTGCCGGGCTCCTCTCGATAAGGAGGAGG
Source organism: Hyparrhenia diplandra (assembly GCA_015847255.1). Classification (NCBI taxonomy): domain Eukaryota; kingdom Viridiplantae; phylum Streptophyta; class Magnoliopsida; order Poales; family Poaceae; genus Hyparrhenia; species Hyparrhenia diplandra. The sequence goes on along the minus strand of JADLZK010011455.1, from coordinate 54,179 downwards.
CGGCCGTGGCCACCCGCCCCTGGAGGAAGACTAAACCCAACAGTATGGCCTAGAGTGGTCCAAATTGATGTATATAGCCATCCGGTTATAAGAGGATTGGCATATTGAATTTGGAAACACTTATTTGAACCCTAAATCAAAGAACTCGTCCTCGCTCTTGATCTTCTTCTTTCCCAATCTTTTCCCCTCTTGCTTCTAAGGGCACGTACAATGCCGAGAGACGCCTAGATGGAAAGAGAAAAAGTTACGTAAATAACCTTAGAGTGGTCTCTCTAAGATCTTAATCCACGCTTATGTTGTGGCCGTTGCGTTGCATAAGTCCAAATAAAAAAAGGCGTTCTGGACTTGAGTGTATTCTGGACTTTTTTTTTTTTTTTTTGCGTATTCGGACTTGAGTGTTCCTGACCTTATTTCACATGAGATAAATACATGTGGACTCAATTGAAGCTTTGGCTTAGAATGCTCATTTTTGTGAGATTTTGTGCACCCTAAGATTTGCTGGTCCTAAGGGGCGTTGTTGAGTGTTGTTCCACAATAGAGAATTCTTGATCACGAGTTGGAGTGTTAGTCCTGAAATTTGTTGGTCTTCATTACAAAAACTTGTATGCATGGACAGTGGATTTATGAATAAAACAAAACAAATCAAAGACAACATAAAAAATAAGAATAGTTGATCACCGACACCTTATTATTTTCCCCCGTTGCAACGCACGGGCATTTACCTAGTTTAGCTATATATTTATCATATTTGTTTTAGCTAGCTTTCACACCCACCTCTCGTTATCCTCTTTCTCCAATAGTCATAATGTCATATGCATATGTACTGCAACTGTACTTGCAGAGTTATCTTCGATGGTCAGACGATGGCATGTGTGATCATCTCCTGAGTCATGTACCAATCTATCATTGCTGATTGGCTCTTCTTGCGACTCTAATTAATAAGCGCAACAGTACGGTGCTAGTATGTACAGTGAGCGTAAGTAGTTTTCTTTTAAAGAATGACTGATGAGGACTGGCAGCTGTTCCACAAACGTACTGAGGAGGGAAGAATCTGTTCCACAAACGGAAAGGCGATCGAATGAACGAATGAAAGAAGCGCAGGAGGCCACGTCGGTAAGACGTTGATGCAGAATCTGGTGCAGATTGGATTCATCATGGGAGATCTAAAGCTGCGCTCCTGCTGGTTGGTTAGTTCAAGCCTCACCTCGCTCGCTGCAGATATTGTTTGCCTTTCTGTCACATTTCTCGGTAGCTATAAAGTTTTCGATCTACTCATGAATTCATGATTAGAATTGATCAATCCCATGAGTGCATGCAATAGCAATATCCGTGTTCAGATTTAAGAACTAAAAAATTTCTAGATGTATTTTGGTCATGTTTTGATGGAATGAATGAATGATTGGATATAAAGCCAAAAAAAATGAATTGGGAAGATCGGAATTACGATGACAGCAAGAACTCATCAGCTGCAAATGCCAAATATAAACAATCAGATTGAGGCATGCTTAAAATGGTGATCAACTACATTAATTACAACCACCAGTACTCTAATGAAGCATGGGTGTAATTACTTCGTGGTGTGTATCACCACGGATCAAATTCATAGTCCGACCGAGCACGCACGCAGTAAAAATAAAGATTCAAATAGCTAGAGTCGTTGAAAGCACGTATATGTACTGTACGTACGCCGGTAATCATCGGATCGGAGTAGAGCTAGCAAATAAAAAGAAAAGCACTCTCAACTGCGTGCGGCGGCGATACGATCGATAGTAGTAGAAGCCGACGCCCCACGTCCGACGACGACGATCACGAGCAGCCGTTGTGCACCCGGAGCGGGCGCCCCGTGGAGCCGTGCGACACCGCGGGGCCCGGCCGGCGCGCGGTGGCGCACTCGGCGACGAGCGCGTCCCGGGCGTTGAGCAGCCCCGTGGTGGCGGCGAGCGGGCGGTCGAAGACGGCGCAGTCGACCCAGTCCTTGAGCAGCCGCTCCTGGCCCCACATGTCCGGGATCCGCACCCGCCCCGCCATTTCGGTGCGGTGCCGCTTCAGCCGCTCCCGCGCGCTCTCCTCCGCTGGCCGCCGCACCAGCTCCACGGCGACGCTTCCCGCTGCCGCCGCTTCTTCCTCCGTTGCGCTGCTCTTCTTCTCCGCCGCCTCAGCGGGAACCGGCGCCTGGTGTTCGGGATCGGACGACGTCCCTGCTGCCGGCGCCCGATCGTCGTCCGAAGCAGCGGCGCCGACGCAGCAGGCACCCGCCGGCGCCTGCGCCAGCAGCTCGTCCTCCGCGGGCAGCCGCTGCTGCCTGCACGGCCCCGAGTCGTTGGGCGGCGCCATGGCCATGCAGCCCTCCGATACAGATGCTGTGGTGCAACTGGCGAGAAGGGAGGAAAAGATCAGGTAGCTAGCTGTGGGGATCGGTGGTGCTGGTGGGTGGGACTTGCTGGGAGAGGGATCGGAGTCGCCGGGGGTGCGCTGTCTGCTAGACGTTAAAGAAGCTTGGGGGTCGCGATGGTTATGGTGCGCGGGAGGAGAGCGTGGCCTCGCGGGCCGGTGTGTGGCTGCGCTTGCCTCGGCGACGTGGTGCGCGCGCGCGGACGGGGAGCGAGTGAATATGCATGGCTGCGCGTCGCGCGCCTTCCATTGGCCGGGCCGCGTCGTGCGTGTCAACGTGTGGGCTTCACTCGTGATGCTGCTGGATCGCCCCAGCCTGGTTGGCCGCCGCAGGGCCAGCGGGTTGATTCCAGAGTGGGGCGGATTTTTTGCAGGGGCCACTTGCCTACGCCGGCCGCTCTCAGCCGCCCAAGCCCCCGGTTAATTGCTAATTGCTTAGCACTTAGCAGGCGACGTAGTACGGCAACATATACATTGGGTCTTCTTTGATTTGAGAAGTCCGCCAACAAGGATATGATGCAACGTGCATCGAACCTCCTGGAACATTTTGAGGGGCGCATGTACATTGTCGTGCTTTCTGTTTTCTTTAAAAATAGAATATAAAGTCTTGAGCTATATAGCACTCCACAACGGCAAAAGTTTGATTTTTTAAGTTTTTTTTTTCTCAAATACGCATAAGATTTGTGTCCTTTATATTTAAGACCGAAAAAGTTTGAATGCTACGAGGACACGCCGCGGCTCCAGCACACTAGAGGACACATGATGTGTTATAAAAGTCTTTTTTGTGTCCCCTAGCAGATTAAAACTGAAAGGTACTACTAACACACTAGACAACCATGGCGTCCACTACTACACGATGGAACTTCCGTGGCGTTTTTTTTTTTCGGTCGGTTTTTAGAACCGCCACCGAACTAGGGTCACGGAAAATGGATCCATTTTCGTGACGGTTTTCTAGCACCTAAATAACCGCCACGGAAGTTCGTAAAAAAAAATAAAAAAAAAAAAAATCCAAAACCTAACCCTAATGGGCCCAGATCCGGCGCGCCCGTGATCCGGGCCCATTAGGGTTAGGGTTTCGAGCTCGTGGTCGGGGTCGCCGGATCGGGGTAGGGGTCGCCGGATCGGGAAGGGGACGGATCGGGGAGCTGTGTCGCGCGACGCCGATCGGGAGTAGGGGACGCCGGATCGGGACGCCAGTGCCGCTACGCGCGCCGCCGCCGGATCCCGCCGCCTGGTCGTGGAGGTGCCGCGCGGGAGCCGCCGCCGCGATCCGCCGGGCCGGTCGTGGAGGTGCCGCCGCCGGAGCCGCCGCACCCCCGCCGCCGGTCGAGGAAGTGCCGCGGACGGAGTTTGGCCGACGAGATCTCGCCGCTGAACTCGAGGTGCCGCGGATCCCGCCGCCGCTACCGAAGTCGCCTCATCCTGCCACCGTCGAGATGTGAGGGAGGGGGAGAGAGGGCGGGGCTGCCGCCGCCGTCGAGATGTGAGGGAGGGGAGAGAGTGAACGAGTGCTAGGCCGGTGGAAGTGGAAGTGGAAGTGGAAGTGTGGAAGCCGAAAACTAAGTGCTCAGATATAAATCGTGAACACGAAATGGGCTTTGGGCTGATGGGTTGGGCCTCATTTTCCGTGGCGGGGCTTATTACAAAAAACCACCACGGCTAAACTATTTATCGTGGCGGTTAATAAAAACCGCCACGGTAAATCAAGCCATTTATCGTGGCGGTTTTCCAAATGCCCGTCCACGAAAAATCATTTGGAAACATCATACAAAATCATTTATGTAGTAGTGGTCGCTGCGGGCAGACGTCTATGCGCGTCTTGCGCCGCGTCTCCTCGTTTGGACTTGCCGTTCCTAGTCCATAAAAAGCACCTGCATTGCTTCCTAGTGCAACGCGTTCAGCTTGTCATTGTAGATGCTGTTGTAAGCTTGGGATCTTCAGTCACCGTTCAATAGTGCAGATGAAGTACAAACATAGGCCCCCGTTCGAAATGTTCCAAAGCTTGAGCAACGTTACCTATCGATGATGGGAATGTGCTAACGCTTGACACGAGAGAAGACAAGAGCTTAGATGCTAGTATGCCTTTTTTTATGTGTGTCAGCCATTTCGTTTGATTATCTCTCTTCTGAGATCTTCTTAAATAAGTGGCTTCTCACTTGAGTGATCTTCTGTAATTCAGAAAACAAAATAGAGGCATAAATTCCAACAATGATCAACACTGAACGACAAAATAAATGAGGATCTTTACAGGAGTGGTGATCTCAAATAGAAGAAGGACTTCATGTTAGCTAATGGATAGGGTGTACCAAGGGACTAAAAATGTGAAGGATATTTCTTGAGGTTTGTTTTGTCATATCCATGTTGTAGTATGTAGAGGAGGAGATGTAAAGGAAGAGAGAGTCAAGCTGTAAAATAAAATGACCTAAGAAGTTGATGGCTGGTCCCCTATAACACAATTATTTTAAGTTCCCCACTTAACAAAATTAGGATCATTGTCCCCCTTCGGAGGAATATATAAACACAATGGTGGATTTTGTTAAGAGGAACTAGGGGTTGTTGTTGTTAAGTGCTTGGTTTTAGGGTTTGAGGTAAAAAATAGGCTTTTTGAGATGGTTTGAGAGTAAAAATGAACTTTACCCACGAGAATGAACTTTAACAAAAATGAACTTTACTCGATGCCCTAAGGCATAACTGCATGCATGGCTCATCCATATACTCCCTCAGTTTCAAATTGTAGGTCACTTTTGACTTTTTTTGGTACATCCATTTTGCTATGTATCTAGATATAATAATATGTCTAGATACCGGGCAAAATGGATGAACCAAAAAAAAATCAAAGCGACTTACAATTTGAAACGGAGGGAGTAGTATCCAAGGTTTTAGGGCCTCAGGTTCTCTCCTCAAGCTTCTCGAATGACATCTCTCTATCCCACTATTCCTCTATGAATTTAAACTTGACTCGAGTATTGAAAGGCTAGAAAGATATCTCAAAATACGTCAGGTGTGAATATCATCATGACAAAATAACTATTCTCATAGTTTTTTTTGAACTACTTAACTCATTTAGTGATGTTTCTTTGAAGATATTTAAGCATAACAAAAAATTCATGCATGGGGCTTGTAGATGTTTGTACTTGCAACTAAAATAATCTGGTTGGTTAGGGTTGTAGGAAACAACATAGTCAGATATTAAACACAGCATGTGCAAGTAAATTGCTAAGACAACAATTGTAACTTGTGAGGTTCTTGGTACCATGTATGATGTCACTTTCAAGTGGCTACATCTTGTACTATAAATGTTACTACATCTTGTGCTATAAATGTTAGATTACTTGAAGTGACTAGAAATGGCAACAGGAAGGTATGTGCATGGAAATGGCAGGTTATATATTGAAGTGACTGCATGTACATGTGTGTCTATGTTAATATCTTAAAATGCATCTAAGTTACATCTTGAAGCATGTACATGTGCATCTAGACGCACAAGTGGTAATATTAAACATACTAGCACTATTGTGGCTACAAAATGTATAAAAAGAGTACGCCTTGTATTATAAGACTTAATAAAAGTGGTTACATCTTGTATGCATCTTGGGCCTGATTGGTTAGTTACCAATTTTTGCCCAACCCAAATCATGGCAAATCAAAATTATGGCTTGTCAAACCAATTTGCCAAAATTAGGGTAAAAAACCCAAATGTGCATTTTGTTGGCTACCAAAATCAAGGCCCGCCAATTTTCTCTTTTATGTAGTTTAAAAACTTAAACTTACCAAAATTTTGGCCATAAACGATGATGTGCCAATTCTTTGACCATGAACTAATTGATAACTTTAATTTTGGTATGTCATAGTTTTAGTTAGGTGAAAGTTGGTAGTCAACCAATCAGACCCCTTGTATGCCATTTTGGGGCAGCACCATGGTCATGCCCTAGAGATATATGTTTCATTCGAACCTCGTTGTAAATATTTTGTTGCCGATGTTGTTCGTGATCTCATATATTCGTCTCAATGGATTCAGTTGACACTTTCGCATGTGGGGATTAGTGGAAAGTTTGTTATTGTGGGGCTAATTTCTAATCGGAAGAACTATTCCTCGAGGGTGTGCATTTATCGTTTGCTTTTCTCGCGATAATGACCCCTGCAATTTGAAGGGTCTGTGTCGCCTTTATGACAAGAGTTTAGCTAGGTGCTACCGGTGGACATCTAGAAAAGAATCGGCTCGGCTGTGCAGCTCACGCATTCGGCACCGATTCGGAGCCGAAGATGTTGGTGCCGCCGGGCATCTTGTTTTTTTAAATCCCTGCTGATGGCCGGGCGCCCGGGCTATATCTATATCTGTGGTCTTCAAGTGCCCGCCGACGATGCGTGGCCTACGAAAAATCGACAGCTGTGAATAAAGCTGGACGGAAAACTTCGAGCTTCGTTAGCTCGCCGCTCGTCAAAGTCCCTTGGCTTCGGCTTGACTCGACTCGCTACGATAACGATAGCGAGCCAAGCGAAAGAAGATTTTAGCTCGTTAGCGATAACGAGCCAACTCGAGCTAGCTCGTGAGCCGCCGCGAGCTAAAAGAGCCACGTTTTTAGTGAAAAATTATCGTAACATATATTAGTTTTATGTTACTTCACATTTTTTGCACTCTATAAATGGTTGATATGTTAGCACATATAAGTATTTTGTTCAATTTAAAGTTGTTGGATGTATTATTGTATATTATTATTATTTTCAAGCTTTATATAAATGCAAATATTATATTTTGTGTATTTTTATACCTGGCTCGCGAGCTTAACGAGCTAGCTCGCGGGATTAATGAGCCGAGCGAGCCAGCATTCTAGCTCGTTATTTATAACGAGCGAAGCTCGGCTCGGCTCGTTATCTTAACGAAGCTAGACCCGAAAGCCGAAATGAGCCGAGCTAGCTCGCTCGTTATCCAGCTTTAGCTGTGAAGGATACCATTGCATGCACATTCCAGTGGCCTGGTACACACATTTTGTAGCTGGAATTCGGGAAATCAGTATGTGGTACTATTTGCTTTAGGAGATCTTTCAGTCAGATTGGAATAAATCTTGATTGACAAGCAGTGTGATGTGCAAAGCCACAAATGCCTATTATGCAAAAAGTTTGCGGTCCAAGAATATACCTAGCTATTTCAGTATTTCTAGAGCAAAAGATTAGGACCCGTGACCATGAGAAGTTTCTTGTTGAAGAGCAGGCCCCTAATCATAACTGCAAGGCTGCTTCCTTTATCAAATTATAATCTATCTAGGAACTTTGGAATAGTTCACTATGGAACAATGAGCACGAATTAGAGTCCGATCCATGAAGGCGAAGAACGCTCCAAAGACGTCCACTGCCAAGTGGTCCAAATTTATAAAAGTTTAGCCAAGTTTATAGAAAAATGTACAAACATGTGCAATATCAAATAGTTTTATTATAAATAAAAAATATATGTATATAGAATTTTAAAATTTTAAAAAAAAAAATAATTAACTATAATTTAAAATAGAGAGAGTACCAACTAATTAAGACCAACTTGTACCCTAGGTATCTTTTAGAAAAATTCGTGGTGAAAGCAATGGTGGAGGGAAGGGTCCTCAACATTCCCTTCACTAGCTACTACTTAATTGTTCAATTAGCTAGTTAATGATTCTTTTCTTGTCCTCACTCCATATCATTCTCTAATACTCCCTCCGTTCCAAATTGTAGTTCACTTTTGGCTTTTCTAGATACATTGATTTTGCTATGCACCTAGTTATACACTATGTCTAGATACATAGTAAAAGAAATGAATCTAGAAAAGCCAAAGTGAACTACAATTTGGAACGGAGGGAGTAGTATTTTATATAATTAAATATTATAAATTTCTTTACATTATTTTCTTTTATCTTTTTGTTCTTTTTAAATTAATAGCAAACGTGCCCTACAATGGGGATCCAATATGTCTAGGAATCAGTATTATTTAACGATTTACGATTGGTTTTCCGAACGAAAGTATTTGCCCAAGTAGCGAGTCACCTCAGTGCTCGCGCCCACTATATGTCTGTCAGCCCCCGCGCAGGATGCGCAATCAACTGCATCTAAAGTGGGGAGATGGGGTTTGCAGGGGGCTGTTAGCTGCCACCCACTTTGGCTAGGTCGGCCCACCTAATGACCAACCCGACGCCCTAGCATCCACTTCCTCCTCCTTCCTCCGAGCTCCCTTCCTCCTCATGACCGCGCCCCGCACCATCGCCTCGCCCCGCCATGGCGCCCTAAGGCTTCGCCGGAGCTTCGGCGAGCCCCTAGGGCACCCGCGGCGCCACCTCTCCCCCTCTTCTTCTCCCCTTTAGCGAACCCTAACCCTAGCTCGAGCTCCGAGCTCCAAAGTCCGCCATGGCGCCCGCCCGACACGCCCAACCGCCCCGACCACGGCCAACCGTACCTAAGCCGCCCGGCGATCATACCCGACCGCCGGGCCTACCTACCTCCCCGACCCGACCATTCTATAGACTCACGAAAACGCTAAAGGAGATCCCGCTTCGCGCCGCCGCCGGGCGGCGGCGTTCCGCCTCCGCCTCCGGGCGTCGTCGTGGACCGTCGCGGGCCTAGGTAGGCCGCCCACCACGGGGTTTGATAACCGCTTGGCTCCGACCGTCGGCGCCGAAGATTCCTCGGTTTGCGTGGCGGGCTATCTATCATCATCTTAATTACCACGTTCCATTGATCCCATCATCTTGAATCGTATCATCACATCCTTGTTGTTAAGGATGTGTTGTTGTGGCCCGAGGTGACGCGTTTCGCAAGAGCATGAACTAATTTGATAACACTGTTGTAGCTCCCACATACTATTGTGAGGTGTGTGCGTGAGTAATTAGTGTAGGGCTAGCATTGGATGTAAAAGACTACTCCCTCTGTCCCTAAAAGAACGTCACCGTGGGATGTGTGCCATAAGTTTGACTCAATTTGTAGAAAATACATGCAATATTTAAATTTTCAAATAAATTTGTTAAAAAACTAGACTTGAAGATCTTCTCGATGATGCTAGTTACTTAGCACAAATGTTTTTATATTTTAATATATAATTACCGGCATTTATGTCTCAGGAAGCCAGTGACAATCTTTTAGAGACAGAGGGAGTAGTACTGATGTTCTTGGAGTGGTTAAGAGCAAGCAGTTTATCACAGATGTAGGGTTTTTACCCTAAACGAGATCCTAACCTGGTTAAGTCTTCAAGTGCTCGATTTATTAGGTTGTTTCCATCTAAGGGCGTCCTCATCTTTTTGGAACATTGTTAGACTTCCTCATTTATTGGAATAGAATTCTTTAGAACGTGAAACAAAATCATTTTCAACGTTCTAGACCACTAAGTTCTGAATATATAACAACTTGAGGCTTCAGCACGGAGCGCGCGTGATTGAAATGAATCCATAAAGATCTTGGAAGTGGACAGGACACTGGTGTTTATATCAGGCCTGTATGAGAACATGGGCGTGGGTATCAAAGAAAAAAAATTGATGAACAGAAACGAACCCATATATACAAAATAAATGCGACAATAACTTGAAAGGTACTTGCACGTTGAAACAAAAAGGCGTCCAAATGCTATAGTATATGCCTAAGAGGATTTTGTGAGGCATGCAAGCTTTTGCTATTCAGCCACAAAATGCCAGCGGTTTGCTGTTTGCATCAGCCATTCCGCCATATACGCACTACGTCGCTCTCACCATTTCTTTCTTCACAAATAGTATGGAGATATGACTTGTTCCAAGTTCCATGCGTGCCGCCAAAATTATATACGCCATCTCGCAAAAAGACAAGCGCCGGTTGACACGATGCTCAGTTTGGAAGCTACTGTACTCCTTTTCCAAAGTGGAAGCTATATACGCTGTCGTCTGTGAAGACTTGTAATGTGCAATGAGTCCATTAGATGAATTAGGCCCCGAATATTTGACATATGCGCAGCCCATGACCCATGGAAAACATTGTACCCAGAAACGGAAGAGATGTTTTGGCCTGCCGGTCTACCACGAACTGTGTGTGCTTCGGCCTTTGAGTTCGCTTTCGACCATGTTTGTAACGAACTTCATAATTTTTGGCGAATAGGTCGTAGCCCGTTTTTCATTAAGACGGCAAGAAGTTTTAAAGTTACATGCAGGACCAACCAAAAATGTCGATAAGCTAGAACAAGAGTCTAGCAATTACAACACAGTCTAAGGATATGTCACTAAATTTTGTGACCGTGGGTATAACAAAGGCGCTAGCCTACTCGACGTCCATTGCCAGGTCACGACGGTGGCCTCTCCCTGAAAAGAGGGCCCCGAAGGCCTTCCGCCTAATAACAAGTGGTGAGGAGATTCACTAGGTTGTCGCACCGCGAACTTCATATCCATTTTAAGCCAAAAATACTATGCGATGGTTGTGCATCATCCATCCCCAGCTGAGGCGGTAGGAGAACGAGGTGGCGGCCCTGACCCTCCATGACCGCGGTGTCCCCTTCTTCTCCCTTCCCCGGCATGACGGCATGTGGATATACGTTGTGGAAGCGTTAGCACGGATACTATACTACTACTATAATATGTACCCCTAGGAGCACCGCCTTGATAGAAGCCTACTCCTAACATCATCTCCAAGAGTATCACATATCATTTTTCCATCCATGTTTTCTGAAAAAAAGAGAAAAAAATCATCTCCAATCATTCCCATATTCTTTTTCATCTTTTGACAAGTGGCAAATAGACTGGCATTATGCGTAAATGTGTGCAGCCTTTGTGTGGCGCATCTCTCCCCACGCGGTACCGTGACTCTTTCCCTTCGCACCATCGCCCAGGACTCCTTCCCTTCGTGCCATCGTCATGATCCGCAGCTTCGCCTACTACCTCACCCCTGGCTACGTGTTCCCATCGGGCGGGCACGCGATGTCGAATCTGTCGAATCTTTGGGTGTATAGGGACTTGGTTCCGCACGGCCAGATCAGTTCCGCCCTAATTAGGGGCCTCGATTGGCGTCGGTTTCTTCGGCCTAGACAGGAACACGGTGGCCGGGTTCCTCGGCAACCTGCTGGCGTCGCCGGCGTTTACCGTCGTCAACGTCATGGCCGGGTTCGTGCTCAACACCTACGTCGCTTGCTGCTTGTCTACTGGACGAAGTCGAAAACCTATAACGCCCCGCGCTTCCCACTCATCTCACTGCACGTTTACTATTAGAGTAAGTCCCACATCGGTAATCGATGGAGGGGAGCACAAATATAGGATGAGGCACTCCTCACTATAAGGCTAGTCTTTTGGGTTGAGTTAGGCCCAAACCTTTATATGCGTTGCTCCGTTGGACCTAAGTGTTAGGCTCATTCTGCTTGTGGTACAACGAGCTGGGCCGTTTTCCGCTGCACAGCTTATAACATCTACGACGCTGCCGGCAGGCCCTACGACACCGGTCGCCGGTTTCTGTCATTGACAGCTGGCGATGCATGCTGCTGTGCTTGTCCACAGGGGCGAAGCCACTAAGGGCACGCCGGGTGCCCAGGCACCCCCCAATTCCAAAAAATTTAGTATTCTGTAATTTTTTGCCCTTGGGCACCCCTCACAGCCCAAGTATTAGGCACCCCTCACAGGCTTTTAAAGCCCACCAAACTACTTTGGGCACCCCGTACATTTGCTCGCTTTGCCACTTCTTGTCCACAAGGAGGTACTGATCGGCAGATCCAGGTGGCTAATGTGCCTTTCTGCTGCTTGTCTACTGTTGCCGATGGCTCAAGTGCTGGTCTGCTTGCTGCCTCATATCGCCTCCACTGATCCTGAAAGCAGGTTGGACTGTTGGAGTCAGCAGGGAGGCCACCATGGCTGGCTGCCACCGGCTGCCGGCTAGGAGAAGCTGCTGAGAACAAGCCTGCGGGAACCGGAACGTTGATTGTGTGCGGGCCCAGAAATTTGATTATTTTGGAAATCAAATACTATAGATACTCTTGGAGATGCCTTTTTTTTCCCTCCCCATATTTATTTACGAGTCGGTAAATACCATATTTTGGAGAAGAAAAATACTCCTATGAGATAGGAATTGTAACGCCACCCCAGCAAATTCTGCCGGCGGGGTCCATTAATTGATTTGCTGGACTCGATTTCTCTCTACGAACTGACCCCGTAGATTATCCGACGATGGCGCCCCAGGGCCGAGAGCAAGGGAGGAAGAGCCGTCTCGGTTCATGTCCTCCGCCGATGGGGCAGGATTCGTGCCCAGGCATGAAGCCTGCCAAATCGATCTCAACACACCTTCGGTACCTGGAGCCTGCCGAACCGATCCCAGTCTTGTACCCGGAGCTGACTCCCGACATCGTGAAACCCATAGGTGAGCTACTCGCCGGCCGGACATGCTCCTCCGCAGTTAGGGTTTAGGATTTGGTGAGCTAGATGCAGCGGTTAATCTCCGGAACAACGTGATCGGTGGGCGGTGGCTGCGCAAGACTAATCTGCGAATAACTGCAATGCAGGCGCTGGCAAGGGCCCTTGCACGCTTCATATCTGAATGGGCCGTTGGTCGATTCATGTTTTTCCCCTGGTAGTCCTGCTTGCTGATGTATTTTGACTCTATGTTGCAGCTGCCGACTTGGGCTACAATGGGGACATCTTGCTGCTGTTTGAGACACCCTCTGGCTTTGCATAATTCTCGTTTTTCGGTATCTATCTATGTGAACCAGATGCCGTGGAGGTGCTTTGTTTTCCCTTTGCTGTTGTGTATGCTCTCCTTGTTGTTATGTCATCTGCCTGACTTTTACGTCCTTGTCCTCTTCTCCAGAATCTCTGGGTGAACTTGACTGAGTACCCTAAGGCAAGACAAGTGAGTGCCCATTTATTTCCTCCTCTTCTGCTTGTCATTATTTCCTTATGTTTCTTCCCAACTAATAATCTTTTACTAATAAATATAGTGCTCCCTCCATTCCAAATTATGTCATTCTAACTTTCTTGGAGAGTCAAATAATGTCAAGTTGATTTTGTAATTATATTGAAATATAAATTCAAACTCACATTTCATTAGTTCTTTATTTTATAAGATTTTTTTCTTCCACAACATACATCTTGTAAAGCGGGAAGGGTGGGCCTGGTGGTGCAGTGGTAGAGTCGGTCCGATCAGCCTCCTTCCAAATTAAGCAAGTGGAAGGCTGCCTATAAGATTCTGATGGTGGCATGCGCATTGTATGAGTCTGACTACATTGATAAGAAGTATGGTGTACACTTGGCCCGTCTTTCTCAACAAATTAAACTTGTGTCTGGCATTGACACTGATCATTGGAGCCCCCTGAAATGTGCAACTGCTCTGAAGGTGATATTTTGCCCTGAAGAAGCTGGTGATTATCATAAGGTAAGGTACATCACACTTTGAGTTCTCGGCGAGTGCCTGCCTTGTCATTGAGACTTTCGTCACTCATGTGCTGAACCGTGTCTTTTCAGATGTTTTCAGAAGATGAGCGATCAAAATTGGTGGATGATGCACATAAATATGCACGTATGATGCATAAGGTCCCTGTCTTGGCTGCTTACGGAGAAATGGTCTCTGCCTATGAAGTTAGGAATGAGAAAAAAATACTGTTGAGGAAATTGGTCACGGAGGCTAAGGAGCGTTTGATGGCTCAGAAAGTTGGTGGCTGAAGAAGATGGATGTGCGAGAGGTGGCCCAAACTTCTGTCAACTAAACGGATCGTTATTCTGTAGGCACAATGTTTTATTATTATTATTAATCACAAAAAATGTTTATTATTGTGGGACAAACATCCCTTGGAACATTGCACTCGGTTGCTTAATTTGGAACTTGGTAGTTGAAAATTGTGACTATCAATGCCTGAACTGATCGCCACTTATATTTATATTCATGCGAGAAAATACTTTGGCCACAACATCATCTCTCGGAACATTGCCCTCGCCCCTCGCGTAGCGGTCGTAAGCAGCGGTGCCGCTCTTCCTGTTGGTGGATCCGGTGGGGAGCGAGCCGACTGGCAGGTGGCGGATCCGATGGTGAAGCGGTTGGATTTGGTGGCGAAGCTCCATCTCGTGGTTGATCCAGTGGTGCAATGGCCTCCCCTTGCTTGGATCCGACCGCTTCGTGTTATCGCCGACCAGCAGCCCACACCTAACGGCCCACCAAGGCCTGCCAAGGCCATCGTCTTCCTCCGACGCCGGGCGCGTTCGTCTTCCTCCCGGCGGCGACGGCCCCCGCCCCGCTTCCTACCCCTCGCCCGCGGGTGCTAGGGTCCCTAGCACCCGCGGCGGCCCCCGCCCCCTTCCCATCTTCTCCGCTCCGGCCAAAACCCTAACCCTACTCATCTTCTCTAGCTCCGGCGACCTCCCGCTCCCCGCCGCCTACCCATACCCAAATTGAATGGGTCCTGCCTCTCCCGGAGCTCGGCGCCGCCCGCCGATCCGCCTTTGCCGCCGCCGTGTCGACGGCCGCGGCCAGGCCGGCCGGGCTCTTTCTATAGCCGAGGGGGAAGAATAGAGGGGGAGGGAGCCAAGGCGACCCTAACCGGGGGAACCTCGCCGGCGTCCGGGCCTTTCGTCTCCGCCTCCGGCGTTGCCCAGCGTCGTCGCTCTGCCGAAGCAGGCCTTGGGCCGGCCCACCAAAGGGGTGGTCGGCGCCTAGCATTGCCGGGATCCGACAACGGTAGTGCTGTAGCCGTGGATGGACTCGGTGGGCCCGTGGTTTCAGCAAACCTGTTCATAAGGTTTTACTGTTTTATTTTTATATGTACAATTTATGGAGGCGGTTCGTTAGGCCTCCGTTAACTGAGGCCTTTGGTTGAAGGCGGTTGGGATGCCCGCCTCCATTAACCACTTTTGCCCGCCTTCATAAAAAAAACCTGTAGTGTAGCACACCTGTACATTCTAATCACCGTGTCTTGTGTAAGCAATGATGCAGGAGATGCTGCAAGCAAGTTGCGTCAGAGGCAAGGGATATATGCAGCCGAAGCGGATACGGCGGTGGGCGTTAGCTAGCTTGCCGTTCGGCGGCGGGCATGCTGTGTCCAGTCTGCTACGCCACGAAAGCATCATTGCCCAGATGTGATGTGAGCCGTTGGCACCATCACACTACTCCCTACCCTGCTCACAAAAAGCGGGAGAACGTTGCTGCACACAGAGCACGGCATGATATTTCCCCCCAAAACGAAGCCATCATCCAAAAACCTCCAGTGTTGACTGTTGACGAACGAGAAGCCAGGTCTAGTCCAATGATCCTCATCTTCTGACATGGTAGAATCACATGGGTTCGTGCATTTCGTTTTTTTATTTTTGTGATTGATGGGAATAAGGATAACTCATGCATTTCCTGGAAGCCTAGCTAAAATCCACGCTACGCGGACGATGACTGAGGATGTCCTGAGACTCCTGAACCAAAGGAAATTTCGTCCGGTCAAAGTCAAAGATGCTTGCCAACCACAAGGTCTTCCAAGAACTCTGTTTTCTACTACTTCCAGGAAGCCACCGTTGTTGTTCTCCACGATTTCTCCTGGTTTTCCAAGTATCCTATTCCTTTCCACTCCATTCTACTCCACTCCATTTCAAACGAGCCGACACTCAACAACAAAATCTGCACATCAGCGCACGCATGGACCCAACTTGCTAAAAATTAAACGTAGGACAGTGCATCGCAAATCATAGTTTATAGACATGTTCGTTAAGCATATATATATATGGTGAACCGAGGTGAGAGCAGTCGCCCTCCTCCCCAGGCAAAGCTGCAGCTGCAACCTGCAACTCGAGAGTTCAGTGGTGACCACGCCGCGCACCGTGCACCGACGGGTGACACCTCCTGTGTTCACCAACCGACGACACTAGCTACCACTAGGAACCAGCAATGGCTCAGCGTCACCTGCTCCTCCTCCTGCTCGCCGCCGTGCTGCTCCCATCGCCGTCCACGGTGGCGGACCCCGACGCGGTGCAGGACTACTGCGTGCCAGACACGGGCGTGCGCGGTCGACCCGTGGACCCGTCGCAGCTCCCATCCTACCCGTGCAGGAGCCCGGCGAACCTGACGTCGAGCGACTTCACCTCCGCCGCCGTCCGCGCCGCGGGCAACTTCTCGGCGGACACGGGGTTCGCGGGCGTGTCGGTGACCCCGGCGACGTTCCCGGCGCTGCACACGCTGGGGATGTCGTTCGCGCGCGCCGACCTGTCGGCGGCGGGCGGCGTGAACCCGCCGCACTACCACCCGCGCGCCACGGAGACGGCGCTCATCCTGTCGGGCCGCGTCTACGCGGGCTTCGTCGACTCGGGGGCCGCCTCTTCGCCAAGGTGCTCGAGAGAGGGAGGTGATGGTGTTCCCGCGCGCCATGGTGCATTTCCAGATGAACGTCGGCGACGAGCCGGCCACCGTGTACGGGAGCTTCAACAGCGAGAATCCAGGCATCGTGCGCGTCCCGGCCACCGTGTTCGGGTCCGGGATCAAGGATGGAGTGCTCGAGAGGGCGTTCGGTCTCTCGCCGGAGGAGCTTCGCCGCCTCCAGAAGAGGTTCGGGCCTCCCAAGACCAAGACGACGGCGGAGATGGACGACTGATTGATTAATCAATCTGTTGTACGTAGATCAGAGCAGAAGCAGACTTTGTGATCTGGAGTATACCTCTTTTCGTTTGTTAATGTATGGATTATTTGGCGGTGGACGGTGGTTAGCATGGATCGATGTCGTGACAGACTTTGGAATGATTAATTTGAGCCTTTAGTGCAACTGTCATGCTGTGCTAGTACAGTAGTACAGGTGGGATGGGTATGGGCGGTTAGGTGTCACATTCAACTGTCTTTGTAGATGTTTATGAATTATTATGGGCTTATATATATTGTTAATAAAGCAAGCCGACTTTATTTGTTGTGGATAATCATTTCGTTTACGCATGGGAAGTGATCCATCATATAGTAACTACCATAGCATGTTGCTTCTTTACAGATTATTAATTGTACCTTGAATTATTATTTATTAGTGGGCCTAAAGCTTCTTTTCAGCCTGATCCTCAATTCCACTCCTAGCCCATGACTTTGCAGTTTGCACTTCCTGAATTATTAGTAGTGGGCCAAATAAAGGCTCTTTTCAGCCTAGTCGCTCTTTTGTTCCTCACCTTCGCGCTCTGTTTGAAGCGAAATCATTTCTTTTAACGAACGGACTCGTACGCAACATGAGCAGAAAAATGTGTGTAGCCTCTTTTTTTTTTTTTAGACCAAAGGGTGACCCCGACTTATATTGAAAAGCATCAAACCGGTATCTGCTGGCGACCAGCGATTACAATTCACAGAGCGCCCCTAGCACTCGCACAAAGGAGAAACTAAAAGTTCAAAACGTAGCATGTAAAAGCAAGAGCGTACAAAAAACCTCACTCTACAGCTATTACAGCATAATAAAGTAAGATAGAAAGTAACATCGCTAGGGCGTCATCTTCTAATCAGCATCCTCGTCACACCTTCGGCTTCATCCCCTTCACTGCATCACCGTGCTTGGAGACCCTCCCGCAGCTTCACCAAGGCGTCCTCCAGATCCATCTTCGTCTTTGGCCTCGCAATCTTCATCCACTGTGATATGTGACCCACAATGTTATAAGCGATAGCTTTAGGTGTTTTGATAAGTTTGTCATTGAAAACCCAATCATTTCTGGTTTTCCGGATGCTCCACCCAACAGCAGCTAAGATATATGGAATGTAATGACTTCTAATGTAGTCCCTGCCCCCAACCAGTTAGATCAATTAAACTGGTCACTAAGGTTGGTCTACTGGTCCATCTCAAACTCACTCTAATCCATACCTAGATTAACTAGGAGATGCTACAGTTAAAGAAAAGATGATATGTGGTTTCTAACTTCCCACAATACTCTTGCACTTCTCTAACCCTTTTCCTTTACGGATCTGCCTTTGTTCACTAGTTAAAACTCTATCATACCTTACCGAAAAAAAAAAACTCTATCATGCCAAAGCATGTATATGGAAATCTTGACCTTAAGAGGGATTTTGGTCTTCCACAACTCTACCATGCCAAGATCTATATACCCAGATTTTTTGATGAATTTGTACATAGGTTTTGTAGAGGATCTCCCACATGCTTCAAGGGCCCAGACCACTCTATCATCATTTTCTATAAAGTTGACTAAATATAACTCTTCCTGTAAATCATTCCACTCAGCCACCTCATCAATACCTAGTCTCCTTCTAAAGCTAAAATTCCATTCAGCATCTCTAAATTTCTGAACTGACCAATCTTGATTTCTACATATTCTGAACATCTTGTAGAATTTTAGCTTTAGAGGACATTGACCTAGCCACACATCATGCCAGAACCTTATTTTTTGACCATTGTCAATAACCCACTTTGCAACTCTTTCATACCACTCTTTAGCTTTACCTAGCCCTCTAGGCCTGCTAATAGGTTGGGTTAAAAAATGGGTTTATTGGGTTGAGTTTTATATTAGGTACATTTGGATGGGTAGGAATGAGTTGATTGATTTAGTGGGTTGGGTTGGGTTTAACAAAAAAGCTGGGTTGGAACGGGTTGGGAATGAGTTCATTTTTTCTAGGTTTAAATGGGTCGAAGTCATGGATTGATGTCATGTCAATATATCATTGAACCTATGGATTTTTTATGTGGGCCACACATATTGATCTGGCAATGTCAATTGGCATGAAGTAGTTGCTTGCTACACTAAATCATCTGCAACAAATTTAGTTAATTTTGATAAAATTTTAAGCTGTGAATGCAAGCTTTTATTTCTAGGGTCCGACTCTAACGTGGGGCCAACATATTGATCCGGCAAAGACAATTGCCATGAAGTAGTTGCTTGCTACATTAACTCATCTGCAACAAATTTAGTCTGCTATTGAGCTTCCCAAAGCCCCAAAACAACTGGAGGGCCTAAGGTTTCTGAGCTAAAGGCTAAGGCATGAGCACCAGCGTGCTATTTGTCGAGTTAGAATGTTTCTCTGAGATATCTGTAACCGGTCTGCAGCTTAGCAGTTGTGATACTTCAAAATCATATAATCTTGCTTAAGTTTGGTTTAAAACACAAGTGCTTCTATTGTTAGTTTTTATTTTTATTTTTCCTTTGCCCTTAAATATCATTGCCCTATTGTTCAGTTGGCCTTTGAAACCTGATAGAGCTTATCTTTTCAACATTTTTTAGAACACAAGGTTCAATGTATTTCACTTCGTATCAGAGGAGGTGCGTTAGGCCCATTGACATTTTTTAACAAAAGGTTCAATGTATTTCACTCTTTTCCTGCACAGACATTGACTACGGCAAGCTGAGCCGAGGATGGAATTTTGACTCCAAATATTGGAAGAAGGATTAAGCACTTCGACATGTTCACATGCAAAAATGAAGACTCTTGCTTTTTCTACCACCTGCCTCCGACATTGTACGATGCTTTTGTATGCTTATTGACACACCAGCCTTATATGCAACCATGCACACAAAAGCGATCTGGGCCTTTGATTCTGCATGCGAAGGCCAGACAACTAGCAAAGGCGATTTTACAAAAAACCGCCCGCCACCCCCATCAGTTTTGCAAAGTGATCCCCACACTTCCCTCAGCCGATGTCTCCATGTGGGATTGGACGACGCCGCCGCCGGCAAGATTCGCCGCCCGCCGCCCGGGCGAGATTCGACGCTGAGGTCGCCCGTGCTGCCGCGACGTCCGCGCACGGGCATACACGCCGCGGGAGGAGCTGCTCAGAGCGCCAGCCGCCGCCGTCGGGGGAACCGGATGGTGGCGTTCGTTCTTGCGTACCTTACCGCTTCGGGAACTGGCGCGGAGGCGGTACCGCATCGGTTGAGCGGTCGCGCGAGGGAGGGTGCAAATGCAAGAACGCCAAGAGCGTGCGGGCGCTTTTTCGCAAGAAATCACCCCTCGCTGTGCTGGCCTTCGGATAAGAAAACGATGGCCCAGATCGCTTGTGTGCATGGTTGTATATAAGACTGGTGTGCACAGGATACGTTCTCATCTTAGTGCACCAATACTCTTATCAGTGTGTATCAGTATGTATGATCTCTTCCTATCATCCTCTTATCAATTATAATCAATACCTTTTTTAAATCCGCGCGCAAGGGCGCGCCATCCCACTGGTAAAAGCAAAAAAGGGGAGACGTATGGCAAAAACTGAGACCGCAGATGCCCATAACTTATTTTCTTACATGTTTCCTCCATATATATATTGCTATACATATAGGATAGGAATAGGAGTAACAATCGCAGATGTGTCCGTAGCATATATTCTCAACTGCACTACAAAGCAAGACTTTAAAAAAAACTGCGCCGAAAAACCCAGCAGGAGGTGGAAGAGGGAGAGAGGAGACTCGACGACGACGGTCGGTCACAATCGCGTACACATCACTCGTCGCTGAGCAGCAGCGACTTGACGATGACGTCGGCCATCCCTTCGGCCATGGGGAAGAGGTGTCCGGCCGTTGGCAGCTCGTGGTAGCGCACCCACGGCAGGCTCTGGGCGATGTACCTGGACATCCCCACGGGCACGATGAGGTCGTCGGCGCCGTGCCACAGGTGCACCTTGCCCTCGACGGCTGGGAATGGGTCCTCCAGCTCCAGCGGGCTCCAGCTCCACTTGCCGAAGCCGACCATCATGTCCCGGTGCAGGCTCTCGTACTCCCCTGCTGCCGCGCTTGGTACTGCAAGCAAAGTCACACAAATATTGCAAGCTGATCAACATGCGTTCGTCGTCCTTGTTCATCCCATGGAACGAAACGCATACAGGGAGGGCATCGCAGCTTACGGCGTATGTTCTGTCGAAGGTGGGGATGAGGGCCATGTCCTCCCGGGACATGATGGCCGGGTTGAAGGCGATGACGCTGGACGCCGGGAACAGCTTCTGGGTGTTCCACCAGTAGGTGAGCCACGGCGCGTGGTGCGCCACGCCCACGGCCCACTTGTCCTGCGCCACCTGAACGTTCCAGGCCTCCAGGGTCACGTTCGCCGGGAACCCGGACCACCAGTAGTTGGCCACAGGGGCCAGGATCGCCACGCCCGAAAGCCTGCAGCAAGTTTTCAGAAATCCATTCAGCCCATGGTCGATCGATCTTGCCTTCAAAATCCCCAGACCAGTTCGAGGCTGATGCCGTACCTGTGCGGGATGTACTTGAGGCAGCTCCACATGACCTCGCCGCCCATGGAGAATCCGGCGAGGTAGAACCTGGGTCCAAGCTCCAAGGCGTCGGCGAGCTGCTCGATGTCCAGGGCGAGGCTCTTCTCGGTGCGACCCGGGTGCGGGTCGCTCTCGCCGTACCCGGGCCGGTCGAAGGAGAGCAGGTAGATGCCCAGCTCCTGGGCCAGCTCCGACGAGACGCGGAGCTCGTCGTACCTGGACGAGTCGAACCCGTGCATGAAGATGATCCTGTACTTGGCCTGCTCCAGGGGCACGCCCGACTCGCGGTACGCCAGGTGCCGGCCGTCCTTGAGCTGGATCCTCGGCGACGTCACCGGAGGACCGCCGGCCGTTCCGGGGATCTTGGGTGGCGCCGCCTGGAGCTGCCGGTACACCACCGCCACCAAGAAGATGATCGCCAGGCGCGGGAGCCTCTTCATGATGCCTGCGTTAGCACAAGTTGTATCGTGTTAACACTTTGGAATGGATTGAAATCCTCACAGACCGACAGACATTCATGTAAATTTGTTCTTTTCATTTCCATCCTAATGCTCGAGGAAATAAATCCTGAAACTATTTACTTAGAATTATAATCTTTTTTTCTGGCAGAAGTCAACCCTGGTGCGCATGTTAAATCGGTTGCTAGTAGTATTATAGTTACAGCGTGTCGGCATTGTTTATAGCTGCTGTCCCTCTTCCTTCTTTGCGCAACTTGTTTCAGCAGGTAGAAGTCAACAAAGAAAAATGTCGAGTGCTGGATCGGAGCTGCAGCTGCCTGTATACATGGCACTGCTCCGTTTTCAACACTTTGGATGTATCGCATGCCAATTTCAACGCAGAGTGTCGCCCTCTCGCTGGCAGCCGGATAGTATCGTCGTACTCTTATATATGTTGGTCTCTTGGCCGGCGAATAGTGTGCGGCTAAAAGGAACGTACTATACAAGGTTGCTCAAATAGTCACCAGTTTGGAAAAGGCGGAGACGAACTGAACTCTACTCTCCCGAAATCAAGTGCGAAGTGTCCCTTTCGATCGAGATCTCTAATTAATTAAGGGTGAAGGGTCAAATCAGAAGGTTCATCGGTGGTGCAAAAAGTCCAAAACCATGACGACGCAAATTTGGCAGTGCCTCTACGTTTTGCCGAGCTTGGAGTAAGGGACACACGCATGGAGGGAGGATACTGGATATGTACCACCCATCCCATGAATATGATGATATAAATCGATCAAATCCGTTATATGCATGGGCCCAAAAAAACAAAAGAATACCGACTCTAATGTTTTCACTCTTCATTATACAATACTCTGTTGTTTTGTTCCTAAAGGCACATGAATGAGTGACTGTTGGAACTCTAACTTTTCATGACTTGTGCTTGTTTAAGAACGTTCAGTATAGGTTTGGCATATAAAAGACATTTGGAATGGCATTTGGAACAGTTGCTGTCTTTGACAGGGCAAGCGCGCTAGTTTATGATCTCTAGTCCTAATTAAAGGATAACAGGGATCAGGTTAATATCGCAACAGGTCTCATTGAGTTAGATGTGACGTGTGTGTGCGAATTGGCTTGTAGTCCAATGGTAGGACGGTCCAGTGGGACGCTACCCACCGTGTTCAAATCCCGGTGCTCGATCTTTTCTTGGGATTTTCCCGGATTTCCGGCGTTGTGCATTAAGTGGTAGCGACGTTCCGCGTCGACGACGAGGCGCCAATGGTGACTTCGAGAATCTCCGATCTGCCGGTCTTCTCATCGCCCTTCGGAGGTGCTCATAGGGGTAGGGTTTACGCACGTGTGTTCATAGGGGTGAGTGTGCGTGCGTGTTGTGAACGTCTGCGTTGTACTCGCGTCATCATTCTCAAAAAAAAAAAAAAAAAAAAAAAGATGTGACGTGTGTATCAGACTTACTACTATATTGGCAAACAAAATTTAAAATGCCGGCTGCCGGCTTGACCAACTGTTGTAGGCGTGTAGGCATGCACATGTCGGCTTAATATATTTGCGGGGATGTGGCCACGACATATGCATCATTATACTATATTATGTGCTCCAACTATAGAATCTAAAACCCAATGTTTTAGACAAAATAAAAAATAGCCTGTTGCAGAACTAACAATTCTTTGCCGGATCGGAGTAAGCAATTGGTGCAGAGGGGTTTGTAACACCGAAGGAAACAATGGGTAATCGGTCTCTGACGGCGTGGCGGTTTGACTTTGAAAGGCATGGGTGTGCCCTTTTTTCATACAAATATATATAAACAAATTGACTGTTTGATTTCTACGGCTGATAAATTGACTACCAGAGACGTACATGAGTATATTGCACGAATATCTCCGACGCAACTTTTGTGTTTCTCTGGTTTTCTCTCGCCGTCTTCATTTCGACTGCGAGAGAAGGACCGAAACGAAACCGTGGGCACAAGCAATCAACGTGGTGCAGCAGACTGCTGCCCCACGATGCAGGAGAGTGAGCACTGAGCAGCAACGGAGTGCCCGAGAGTGCCCGAAGCTGTCCGTTCCCAGCCTTGTAGGAGTGCTAGCGACAAGGACATGGATGATGGTCCATCAACCAATGCGTAACCATGTCCGTCGTCCTTGTGGGCACTGCGTTTGTATCATTGGATGAAAAATAAGAAAAAGTCACATGGGCACTTTGGGGGCAACAAACATTGGGTTCAACGCCCACGTGGGTGAGAAGAATCCAAGAGTTACGACGGCCGGGATGAAGAGAACATGGGGCTTGACGCCCACCGCGGCGTAGGCCCGGAGGGGCGGCGGTGGATCCATGCCTGGTCGGCTGGACTCTCGAGCAGGAGACGCCGAGAGAGAGACGCCCGTGATCGACTAGGACGATGAGCAGAGCACCCAACAATCTTTACACACAACCAGCTATTGTGGTTGAAATCTTTACCTAATAATATGAAAGGTGCAAGTCTGGCCTATTGTGTGGTGTCAAGATGAAGACATCAAAAGTCACCCGGGCCGATCGCCGCTACTCGATCGATCATATGGACAGGATTCTTACCGACGAGGAGAAGGTCTCGAAACAGAGATAGAGAGCGCTGCATGGGACAGGAGAGAGAGAGAGAGGCGTACCGGAGTCGGAAGACTTGGGCGGCGTCGCCTTGCCGCCGGCGGACGGCTTCTTGACCGAGTCAGCGGCACCCATGGTATGGTCGGACGAGACAGACGGTGCCGCGGAGGGACGAAGAAGAAGGGCCAGGGGCCACCAGGGCGGGCTGCAGCAAGATGGGTCTCGAGTGCCTTGAGCGGTGGGACGGGTAGATCGGACGGATGGGGAGGTTGAGGGAGGCGACGCAACTAGAGGCCGTTTTATAGCGACTAGAGAAGGAAGCCGCTCAGTCAGGAGGCAGGAGAATGCACGGCAGGGCCACGCACGCGACCTCTCCGACCCGGTCGTCCCGTCGGCGGACCGGTGCCTTCCCTGAGCCTCGTGGCAGCAGACGCAGCTGCCGACCAGGCAAAAAGGCCCGAAACACACGCACAGCGCCGGCTCGCGCCCGGCGGCTACGGAATTTCCGATGGCAGTGCAGGCAGGCAAAAGTAGATGCTCGACGATAGCCCATGCGCAATTGCAGGGGATATCTGTCAATTTCTGCAGGCAAGCTCATCATGTCCTCAACCGGGCACCACACAGAGATTATTAAGTTTCAGAGTCACTCCGGCTACATTTTCCGTTTCTGATTTTTTTTTTACGTAGTGCACATGCTTACATACCACAGTTACTATTTGGAGGATTTGAAAGCTAAGAAAATACATAGATATGTTTTCAGCTTTATAGGTTCTTGGCTCAATATGCAGGAGCTGTGGAGATCCATGGATGAGGTGTCCTCTGGCGTCAACACACATGGAGCAAAATATGATATGCTAGAGCTTGAGAGATCACTCACAGATCGTATGTAGGACTTTGTATAGGACTGCAGTTTGATAATCATTGTAACCCTTGTTTTCTAATTTCAGAGTTTGTACGGTCAATTTACATGGTCGCGGTGATCAAGTGCTAGGGTGTCCACTTCCTGGTCAAGAACTTGGAGCAGAGCAACACATGCTACGCTACCTGAATTGACTCCTTGCTCCTTCGCTGAGTGTATTCACACTTTTGACACTCGGCAAAGCTATTACACTGGGTGAAGTACTGATTTTTGGTAGTGCTTATTCTCCGATTGTTTCTTGAAAAATTGGCTAGTTCTCTGATTGTAATATCTACAATGCATTTTTTAAAAAAATACTCCCTCCATCTCAAATTATAAGTCGTTTGACTTTTTTGACAACAAATTTGACCACTCGTCTTATTCAAAAATTTATGCAAAATATTCACTTCTTTTGTTGTGGCTTTCTTTATTAATAAAAATTCTTAAATAATGACTTAAATTTGACCATATTTACTTAAATTTTTTGAATAAGACGAACGGTCAAACTTTGAACCAAAAAAGTCAAACGACTTATAATTTGGGATGGAGGGAGTATATATATATATGGTTCTCCTGAATGCAACTTGGTTTTCCTGCAATGCATATAGTTTGGATGTTTGTAAATGCTGTGCATGCCTCATAGGATAATCTGGAAAGTGAAGATAGTATTTATAAATGAGAAACTGTTAAATGGATGATCTTCTGAAACTAATAATCTGTGGATGTTCTTCCCTTGTGTGCGGCACGTGCTTATATTTTTATACATACAGTACTATCTTGTTTTCAAAGCACCTCAATATTTTCCATATCTTGTTTTCATAAAGTGCAACACGTGGTTATATTTATTACCGTGATCGTCTCGGCGGTCTGTGCAATCAAGCAAATAATCACGAATATAAGTACTAAGTAGATGCTATTTACTCCTACATGATAGTCAAATGAAAATATTGGTTAAAAATATGCATGTGCTGCCTGCACCGCATCTTCTTTTATGACTATTTTGGTGATGGCGTCGTCCCCGAAGACCATAAGTCCGGCGACCGCGTCGTCACGCAATCTGACACGGTAGGAAGGAAGACACCGAAGTCGTCACGGCAGTCGCGACGACGGTAACAGCAATGGTGGTCTAGCCTACTTACTCCGTATCTCCTACCATGATGCCTGATGGGCATTGGTGGCTGAATTAATGGCTGTGTCCTAGTCGCTGCATCTCCATCTTCCATGGGTTCTAGAAGGGTTGAGGCGTTTGTGCGACGGCATGAGCTCGCATTTTCCTGATTTTACGGAAAAGAAAAACTACTTGATGCTGATATACGCTAGCCGAGTTGCAGGTGCTGACATCAATAGGCAAGCATATATACATGGAGCATGATAAATTATCTATATTTATGCTTTAGTGCAAAACTCCGGCAACGACTCATATACTACTGTATTATTAAAATTATAATTAGTATCCATGAGTATATATCAAGTAAACTTTCACTTTATATTTATATGTTTTAATTAAAGCACCAAGACATAAAAAAGTAACGGTAAGCACTCTGTTTTCTATAGAAAATACTAATGTGTACAAATTATAGATAAGAAAATTAAACATCTCTTAAACCGTAGAAGATGGTTACAACGTCCTTGTCTTTAAGATTTCTTTGAAGTATACTAATACCCGAACCATTCTAAACCTCGCTTCAGACTCTACGTACCACATATCTTGAGCGTCATGACGATGACGTGCTAGACTGTTTATGTCATTATAGTAGTTAATTGAAAATATAGTTTACGATGTAAAAATCCTTATTTTCAGTAAAAAGTACCCTCTGTCTCTATAAAAGTGTGGATCCAGTCAAACTTTCTTATGTTTAATAAAGTTAGCAAAATTTGTATCTCTAAATAAATTTATTAAGAAAATAGATTTAACATTAATCTAATAATGCTAATTAGGTGTCACAAATATTAATATTTTTAATAAGATATTTGGTGAAATTGAGTAAGCTTGACTTTTCGAAAGCGAGAATGACACTAAAAAGGGATAGAGGGAGTGTAAAATAAGAACTTTAGATAAAATATATAACAATATCAGAAGTTTTAATTTAATTATATATTATAGGAACTAATAAAATAAAAAATTTGAAAACCAAAATACAGATTTATGGCACCATGAGACATGGACTGCAATGTATAGAGAAGATATAAGGAGGTCTGCAGAGGGAGGAAAACTATATACATATAGATGAAGAAAAAAGCTATAGAATAATTGATAATTTAATGGTAAAAGAATATACTACTATGTACATATTGTGTTCGAAAATAAACAAAGAAAGATATCACAAAAAAATGTTTACCCGTCGTCGAGTGCATTAAACACAAATATATAATTTATTTTGTATCTTAAGGTTCTAGCCTTCTCATGTAGGAGCACATGTTTTGATGGACTAGTTTTTTTTATAAAAGAATGAAATATTTATTTTATGAACCACAATATAATTATAACAAACGCTCACATATATACATGCACAATCATAAACGCGTACAAGCAAACCCTACACTTTGGGCTTTCAAATCTCAAGATTGATGAAATCACCACACATGCTCCATTATAGAATGGTGTGTTGCTATCTCTGAAAGAATAGTACAATATTTGAATAATTACAGAAAAATAGGAGCATCCCTGTCAAGTCATGAATATATATACAACTACTTGGTGTGCAAGTTCTAAAATAAGAAAGCTAAAATCAGCTGAATTAATTACTCTCAGAGTTTGAATTAATAGAGATACGAAAATGGATGAAATGGAATGGAGAAAATGGATGCTTCATCAGAATACTTACGCTCACTCCAAGGTGGGGGCTCGGCCTTTCCACAGCTACAGTGCGCACAGGCGGTGTCGAGGCGGATCTCGTTGCCAGCGGCAATTCCGCTAGTCCTCCCTCTCCGGTGGCCAGGTTGGCTAGCTAGTCCTAGGTTTTGCTCGCCGTTGTTTCTTGACGGTGGAGCTAGGGTTTGCCGTGGGATGCTCTCCCACCCGGCGTGCTCTTCCCTGGCGGTGTCACCGCGGTAGTGACGACGATGTCGCAGAGGAATAAGGTCTCCCAACTCTTTCATTACCCGGTGACGCCGCTCTGCTGGTGTCAACGGCGAGGTCGTGGAGCTCAAGTGCGGATCTTTAGCTTCGGCGTCGGTGGTTCTTGCTGCTTCTCAATCCTTCCTGTTCTGTGACGCTTTTTCCGGCTGCTGGCCATGATGGTGGTGGTGGATTTTCTTCTCTTTGTGTTGGAAGGGGTGCGGCGATTCGCTTTCAACGAAAGAGAGATACGACTTCAGCGGCGATGGGTCGGTCGTTGGCTGTTGCGGCATCTTCAAAGCATGCTTCCTCTTCTCTGGCGAGCACCAGCGATCCCAGCCTGAAGTTCTCGGTCTTGGCGAAGAAGACGGCGAAGCTCCCGGGACATGGACGACTTTGCATCTTGGTCCTTCGTGGCCTTGATTGTAATTTCTTTTTTCTGTTCAGGGGCTATATGTAAAAGGGTCTGTATGCTTTTGTTAATTTAATGGAAACCCTTTTCCCCCCCCCAAAAAAAAAAAAAAAAAAAAAAAAAAAAAAACTACTTACGCTCTAGCCTTGTGGCTACTACTTGAGGGCTCACCACCTTGATATCATCGACCATAGATCTCATAGCGACTCTTCTTCGTCCGTTTTTGTTGAAAATATCCGATCCGGTCATGGTATATGACAACGCATTCAATACCTTGGTGAAATACAGATGTGGCCTCGTTTTATTAGTGAAGTTCAACGCTCCAATTCTACCGTTAGTGTGTGTATGATTGAGATTCTGTTCTGTGAAGAAATTAGTAATAACAAAGACAGTAAGTCAGCTTATTGAAACTTCATGCGGTCATCGTAGTGACGGGTGGTTTGACGGATGTCACACAATTTTGTGCTGATCAGTGTATGAGAAAACCCTGGTAAATAAACCATAAACAAGACTGAAAGTCCCCATCTTGTGTGACAGCACGCTCCGTGATTAGGAAGTCAGAAAAACTGTAAATTATTAACACAAGTGGGGCGGAGGTTAGGGTTACATATATGAAAGGAGCGAACACACCTAGATGCGGTTCACATCTAGAAGATTTGTCGTTTCAGTTCGCAAGCAAACATATTCGCAACAACGACGACTAAATGATCTTCCCCTGTACTGGGCCGGTAAAGCGTTATCTTACATCAAATGTGTTAAGCTGAAGTTGGTAGGACATTATTAGATGTGATTCTATTTTACCCCGAAATAACTTCTCAAATATGCTTGGTACTAAACATATATTGGGATTTGGAAATTGCTTAACATCCTTCGGTGAACATTTTGTAAAATATATGGACCCTATCATATAAGGAAAAGAAGAAGAATAATCCTAATACTATTTGGCTTGTTATGTGAATTCTTACGAAAATGTTAGGTCTTAGTAGGACTATATATTTGTGAGAGCTCTGTGTTCTTCCGAGAAAGATGAATAGTTTCTCTATCTCTGTGTCTATGTGTTTTACTTTAAGCTACTATATGTTGGTCATGAGAGACGGAGAGAGAAAAATCTTAATTAAAATGTCTAATGTCTAGTGCACCACATGTCCACACCTCGTAAAGGTGGATGAAAAAAGAGGAATGGTAAAATTAACTGAAAAGGAAGTACGAAATATTCCCTCCGTTGCCAAATGATAATTAATTTTTGTACTAGCAAAAGTCAAATTATGAAAATTTTGGTCAACAATTACTCAGATTGTATAAAAGTTTAGAACATGAAACTTGTCTGTGGAATGAACGGAATGTAAAGGATGTTCGGTGGTTATGTTTCTCTATCGCGGTTGGTTAACTCCTGCTTGTCTCGATCCCACTAAAGTCATTGTAACTCTTCATTCTTTTAATTTAAAACGTGCGTTGCAGGTTTTGTAACAATAATTCATTCATAGCAGGCCTTACAGTACTATGTCATACTTCAAACATGTAAGCTGCCCTTCACGTTCAGACTATTTTTAGCTGAATTCCTATCCTAGATAATATTATGTACTAAACATTTGACAACGGTATTTGAATTATTGCTGCGCATCGCCATCGCTTAATTTGATGGGTGCGACAGAAATTTCCATCCAAATCCTAGCTAAGCCATGAAACTTTTCCCTATAAACACGAAGTATTGATTGTGGACTGTTGTATAACTGCATCTTTATATTCAGAGAGGAAATACGAGCCGGACATGCTGATCATCTTCAGACCAGGTGAAGAATGCAACGCGATGTTGCCTACTACGATACAATAGTTTAGAGCCGTTGAAGATTTCCAAGGATGCCTAAGGTTTCCCTACTTCTCTCTCCGCCTACCAGTCAAGAACACGCCGATCTTACCACCAGATTTCAATATGATTGAGGGATGGACACTATTCTTCTGATCCGACAAATTTACATCACCATGAGTTGAACCAGTTTTCTTCTGCTCCTGTCTTTTGTTTCTATATGCTTATTATATAACCGTTCTTCTAGAGAGGCAGGAGCACGGATCGATGCCGGTCTCAACGGTGCCTTCAGAAAGTCGCAGGGTGAGTATATATAGTCCTGATTACGGTGACAGTTCTTAGCATCTACTTTGTACTTGGAGAAGTAATTCAAACTCCAACTACCCAAAAGGAATCGATGCGATGCCCGATTAAAAGAAAAAAAAAAACACTATGCAAACTGATATATCAGATCTTCATAGCCGATTATTTATTTCTTATTAATATGTATCCGGACAAATTAATTAAACTTGTAAAACTTCATATAGTTTGAAAGCACACACAAAACATCATACCTAGACTTAGCGACGAGAACGTAAGCTATGGTCTGTTTCTGTTTGGATCCCTACCTCTAAAATTTAGAGCACTTTCAGTTACTTTTCATGTCTAAAGCTCTAATGTGAGGTGAGTTAAAATTAAGTTAACTTTTTAGACCACCTTTTTTTAGCTTTACCTCTAACTTTTTTTTTTTTTTTTTTTTTTTTTGAGAATTACACAGTCAACGCAGACGCTCACAACACGCCACGCACACTCACCCCTATGAACACACGCACGCAAAACCCTACCCCTATGAGCACCTCCGAAGGATCGGGCAGCCGGCAGATCTGGAGATTCTCGAAGTCACCATAGGCGCCTCGTCGTCGACGGAACGTCGCTACCACTTAATGCATAACGCCGGTAAATCCTTGGGAAAATCCCGGGAAAAGGTAGTCCAATGGTAGGGCGGTCCGGTGGGGCGCTACCCACCAGGGAGCTTTTACCTCTAACTAGGGCTCTAAAGTTTAGAGGGAAGGACCTAATTAATAGGCTCTTAGTTGTTTTAGTAGGATGCTTATTATGACCATATGCACCCGAGTAGTACAAGTCCTCTCAACATATTTTTGGATTTATTTTTTTTTTTTTTTTTTTTTTTGGGGAGTAGTAGATGACGTGTCCGTGAACAACAGCATGCATATAATGACATTGTCAATCTATATCTGACATCTCAGTTTTATAAGATGCTCATAGGTGCATGCGTTCATAAGACAAGTGTGTGCATATATTTGATTTAACTTCATCGTCATAAATTTATCCGAATGTATATTCTGAACAGATGCAAGGTCAAAATCACACCTTCTCAAAGATAGCTAAAATTATTTGTTTTTATTTTTGTTCATCCTAGCTAGAAAAGTGTTACCACAAATGCACCAACTCACGTTTCTAAAATTCAAAACAATATCAACTGCTTTTTTTCTTTAGAAATACTCCCTTGGATACAAATTATAAATCACTGTGACAAGTACATCGAATTTGTTATGTATCTGGACTCACGTTCGATGTACCAAAAAATCAAACCAACTTATATTTTAGAATGGAGAGAGTACATCAAATTCTTATAGAGACATGCTTATGTGTAGGTCTAGACAAATACTAGTAACTCGCTAGCTCGCTCAACTTCGTTTTTGTTAGTGGCTCGACTCGAGCTTGGCTCATTTGATTTTTAATGAACAAGCCAGCTTGGGCCATCTCGGTTAGTTAATGAGCCAACTCTCACGAGATGATAGCGAGAAAAAAAAGCTAAGGTAATTCACATGAAAGCAACTGCAATCTATGATCTATCCATATATCCTTCAGCCTAGCCCAAAATGGTAAATCCTAACCAATACAACTTTAAGCAGTCCACATTTCCTTCGGTAGCCCACACGATTAAACACTAAAACCCTAGACCAATGGACCCCACAGCCCCAGGATACAGCTAGAACATGTTGTTCATTGAAAAATTCATATATATTTTGTTTATTTTATTTTAAATATGCATGTAATGTGTTTTTGTGCCTTAGCTCGCCAGCCAAGCTCGCTAACGAGCCAAGCCGAACCGAGCTAGTCTCTTGGTTTGTTTGTATAGCAAGCTATAACAAGTCGAGCCAGCCGAACAAGCCTAGCCGAAACGAGCCAAACTGCCCTACTTATGTGTGCTATCAAGAAGAGGGAAGAGAATGGGTAGCAAAGCTAGAGCTGCGAGTCTGCGACTGTCACCCGGGCAAATCTGATCCAGAGACCGAGTCCCAAGGCCCAACCCAAAAAGCCTGCCTACTTGATCCATTGTTTCTCTATAAATGGGCGGCCTCAGAAAATCTCTGGCTCAAAGTGGTCCTGGCTTAATGCAAGCTCGGCCCAAACTACTGTTAATTTATTTATTTTCAACAAAAAAGCACTCTCCAGCCACTGTTTTTAGACGAGCACGATATTTTTGGACCAAAAAAACTATAAACTCTTCTCTTCATATGGGCTGTTCTGCTGATGAATAAGAAAAGCAGGCTGATGTTGTTTTACTGTGAGAGAGAAGCAAAGATTGTACCATTAGTGATAAGTTGGGCTGATAAATTCAAGCGAATAGAGCCATAAAAATTCGATCTATAGCCGCTATTTTTTAAGACCAGCACGACATTTTATAAGGAAGCATGTACTTAGCCTAGTTAGCTCTCCAGATGATCTGTTTATAAACATATACGTACCCTATGTCCCTTTATTCATGTCGTTGTGGCTTCCGACTTGGTGCAGCAGAGACTTGGTGAATCAGGACACTAAAATATTTACTAGTCTTTCCTTGCTAGTGGGGCTGGCCTCTTCTAGTGATGCCAATTAAATGACTAGCCTTGTCAAAAGTCTGAGCTCAAGTACAATTTGAAAGGTTCCATGAAGGATTGGGTGTCTAATACAAAACTTTTAAAATCTAGAGCTTAATGTAAATTACCACTAGAAAAACCATAAACTACTCTAGCATAATGTACATTTAAAGTTTTCAATTATGGTTCAAGTACAACACGTGCAAAAGTCAATTCTCATATGTAGTGTAACTATTCCTATTATGACGTACTCCCTCCGTCCCAAAAAATATCATTCTCGCTTCTCAAAAAGTGAACAATGTTAAACTTTGACCAAATGTTTAACACGTGCAAAATCTTCTCTATACATCGACCTTCTTTCATATAGCTTGTGTTTAGTAGGGATTTACCAAGAGCCAAAAGCTAGATTAAATGCCTCGAAATCCTGACAAATAAAAATTACCCTCTAGGATGGTGGGGACTTCACATTGGGTAAGTTGGTTTAGGACACTCACAATATAGACTCTACCATATAGTCTAAAGCTTATTTATTATTTTTCTATTTATTTATGTGACACTCAATATTTATGAAAGAAGGGGGGAGACAAAAAATCAAGACTTGTAGTCTTATTTAAACTTAAGTCTACAATATTTTCAGGTAATAAATAGTCTTAAACTCTACAATAGTCTAAAAACTTTTGTTTCCTTTTAAAGAAAAAGGTGCCTAGCACTTTGGAAAAAAAAAAGAACTCCTCGCACAGCAGGAAAAAAAAAAAATCTGTTTCTGCTTTCGTATAAAAAAAACGAAGGGAGTAATACAAGTACCTCCACTGAAAGACAGAAGGCAGGATCAGAAAACAAATACTCCTAGGCTTATTATGACTGGTTGGATCAATCATTATTTTTGGGTAATTTTTTTATATAACCTAATGGCATGCGTGCATTTGCTTATGACTGGTTCGATGCATTCACTTTGTGCTACTACAAAGAAACGGCTACGGCAGGAGCCCCAAATGAGCTCGGTTCCCACCAGTTTGGCCTTTTTCCAATTCTGAACAAAGTGCATTATACAACCTGACTTGATTGCACGGAGAATGATTGACGGAATACCACAGCAAAAGCTTCTGCCAGTAAAGACAACAGGTGAAGCATGAACCAAAAAAAGGATCCTCTGGCGCCATCTTACCTCTCTTTTTTCCCACCTTTGAACAGAGCACATTCTGCAAACCCGGCATATTTGATCAACGCGTCATGGATACATCTCGCCTCACACCGTTTTGATGATTTGGCTTTTCGCTTTTGAACTCTAAAGCGTTTAGCATGTGACAGAAATAGTTTTGCCTTTTCTATTTGAGAACAGAGAACATTCCCTACAGCAAGCATGTGACAGAAATGACAAAGCGTTTAGCATTTCGCATCTTCCAGTTTGACGCTTTGCCGGCCGGCGCGTTATTTCAGCACCCTGCGACCCTTGTAGGAACGCAAGTTTTCCATTTGTAGCACTGGTTGATTGCACTTTTTTCAATTATGAGCTATTTTCTTACGTAATCACGAACCAGCTAGAGTACTTTGATATAATGATGGATCATGTCCTTTCTAGCCCAAAAATGTATATTGACTGATCAACGTCAGACTGAAGATCACATTCCAAAGAAATGAGTTATAGGCTTGTAGCTGTCTCGGTAGCCTATAATGCTACCCCAACCCTTAATCCCAAAACAAAATGGTGGTCCAGTAGTTCTCGCTAGTGTAGGGATCATTATGAACCTTATTTTACCTCAGAGTGAGCAAACCTGTAACACCCGGCCCAATTTGGATGCGGCCCAGTAGGGGCCTATGAGTGCAGAGTGCACGTGTTTAGTACCACCTTATTGGCTAAGCAAGGGTGGAGCCAACTTATAAGCCTTTGCCTTCTAGCCATATCACCTTCGGGTTAACCCTTTTACACGAAGCGATGACGAAAGTGTAAGCAACGTGCTATATGTACGCGTGCGCGCCCCTCGGAAGGGCTGTGCGGTGCGGCTTTGGAGGGCGGGGTGTCACAAAACCAAACACCAACTACACAACTAATGTATTGTACAAAACTTGTAAAAAAAGGGGTGTCACAATCTATCCCTTCTTTTACGTGAAGTTGTGCGTCTAGGATGGGGCGACTTCATTTTCATCTGTGTTTGATTGAGACGTAATGGATAAAATCATCCCTAGAGAAAAATATTTCACCCATGCATAGGGTTCAAACTATGGGTTCCACCACCCTAGATCCCTGCAAATGATAGAGGATGAGAAGAATGAGGGCTACCTTAAAACGGCTAGAAAACCCACCCCTATGCAAGTGTAGAGATCCAACCATGATTAATTCCAACGGTGATGTTCTTGAGTTTAGATGTCACAACAAAACAAAACTAAGTTATCCTACATTTCCTCTCAACAATTTTTTTTTTTTTGGCAATTTTCAAACTAACTATTTGTGTAGCTGGGGTATCAAAGTGTTGGTAGAGCGGGAAAATTGATGGACCTCATTCATACTATCCTATGCAAAAGGAGGATGTGGTGGTAGCAAGGACCATGTTGGGAGGAAGTGCCATCCAACTATGGCCTTGTGCCTTTAGAGCTTTGTCATAGGTCACTATTGTGGCTATATGGTTGGTAAGAGTGAGGTTAGTCATGTTACGACCCCTTTATACTTTCTTTGCTATCATTGTGTGTTTGCCACATAAAATTGATATTACTTTTGAGGAGAGTACTAAAAAGTGACTAGGAGGATTATTGGGACAAAGACCAAAGATATAGTCCATATGAGGACAGGGAAGCTAGCTGATGGTAGGATTGTCTCGTTGAAGTCCTATTATTATGTAATGAGCAATCTCTTCGAAACCATCAATCCAAAGGTGGAGACTCAAATCAGCTCAACAAGTACGCCAAGAAATTGTTGTCGAGGATGGCCCTTAGTAGCAAAGCCCTCTCATCTAGCATATTTATTTGGATTGAGTTGAGTACAACATTGGATGGTGCAAGGAACGGTCTGCCCTATGCTCCATATGTGATGTTTTTTTTTTATTGAGAGGGTGTCCGGCTTGATTTCCAAGAAGGATGTGCAACATCATCCAAACAAGCTCAAGCAACTCTTGCATAGTGATCTTAAAGCGGGACATAAGTTTTCATTACTACCAAAAAACCCTAACCGAGGTGCTTGGCAAAGTGGCTCAAAGCCGGGACGCTTTTAACCGTCTTGGTTAATGTCTAGGATTAACCGAGGTACCGTAAGCGTGTTCCTTGCGTTGGATACGTCCGACGGTGAGCATCGAATGCGCCCGACATTTGGTGTCCTTTTTGTCGGGTTATGCGTCACTAGTGCTAAGACTCGCAAGAATACTAGAGCAGCACCGGATCTGGGAACATTGTCTCTCTAGTGTCCAAACTGCCTCCATCTATGTGTCCGATGCACCCAGTGCATCAACTCATGCCTTAGCTGACCCACCGGACGTGTCCAGTGCCCATGGACACCGCACTCGATGGTCATGTGGTGGCCCTTTCTCAAGCGATTTTCTTCGCCCTTGCATCCAATCTGCCAAACATAAAATGTGTACTCCATGTGTGCAAGTGTGTTAGTATATTTTCAAAGCATTTTACAAGGGTTGGAAGTTAGCACACTAGGTCTTAATGCATCTACATGAATGAATTCACCTAATGGC
Source organism: Hyparrhenia diplandra (assembly GCA_015847255.1). Lineage (NCBI taxonomy): Eukaryota > Viridiplantae > Streptophyta > Magnoliopsida > Poales > Poaceae > Hyparrhenia > Hyparrhenia diplandra. Next base: position 16,968 of record JADLZK010011455.1, on the reverse strand, counting down.
ACTTGATAACTATAATTCTGACAGATTATCCCCGCTTAATAGTACGGACTATTGATCCTAAACATGATCACACTTTGCATAGTTCCTTGATCATCAAAACAAAAGAGCCCCAATGGATATACCTTCGCATTGAGCACTTTTTGTTTTTTTCTCTTTCTTCTTTTCAAATGATGAGCACTTGATCAATCTTTTGGGCCATCTCCATCCACCATGATCACCACTAGCTCCATAACTTGGCTCAGTATCAACCTTTCCCAATCACAACACTCATGACAAAGGTTAGTACTAGGGTAGTTATCCAAAATAAAACATGGAGCCTTTAGGCATGAGCGAGGCTATCGGGCCTATTGTGGCGGTAGCGGCGCCTTCATCACCCTCCAAGCAGCAGTCGCACCCTTCTCCCTCAAATTCTGCACCCCTCCTCCCCCACATACCAAAAGTGGTGGTTGAGCGGCTAGATATGGTGGTGTATCGGATGAATCGGCGCATGTGCTCCCCCGGTCTCGTGGGCGGAGCGCCTAGATCTAGCGGTGAGCGGCGATGGCGTAACCAAGCGATGGCACATGGATAGGCTCGTCGAGCCCATGGATGGGCTCACTAGGCTTGTCCACGAGGATTTCTTTCATTTTTTTTTGACTAACCAAGGTGGGCGGCCAATCACCTTGGTTGAGGCCGGATTAACCGTGAGTCCGTGAACTTTAGAAAGAGGTGGATAGGATGTCCGCCTCGCTTTATCGTTGCCCGCCTCTGTTAAAATTCTTCGTAGTAGTGCTCATGGAAGCAATTCAAGGAGTCTTAGCAACCCCTACCGGCTAGACCCACCAACCCAGCCATGGTGGCTCTCTTGTAACCCCCATAGCAAAAGTAGGCCATTAATATTTAGCTCTAGGCCCGGGGAGGGCAAGCTTAAGAGCTTCGCTCAAGAACATGTTCACATCATGTTTTCTACCTATTACTTTACAATGTTGTAAACAACAACACATAACCCCAATTGGCTAATACTTTGCTCAATTCAATTGACTACACCCTTAGTTCTCTCAACATCACACACCTAGCCCTAAACCACCAATGCACAACTAGTTTAGCACTGTAACCATAAATCACGAGACCAACCCCGTGAAATATATCATAGTTACATAAATACACGATTGAACACTTCACATACTATAATCACAAAACAAAACAAACCACCCTAGCCAAGGGTTCTTACCAAAACTAGCCAAAGCAACTAAAAACTACTGGATAGAATGCAAGAGAGGAAGGAGGAGTACCTCGGGGAAGTCATGTCACGAAAGAATAGCTAGGGTGGATTAGGTTATGGTCCATAGGGAGCGAGGGGAGAGAGAGAACATAGAGGTAGCATGGGTGGAATACTGGAGGGAGAGAAGAAGAGGGTGAACATGGTTTTAAGTGTCCAAACTTCGGCATTGAGTTGGGCCGCACGGAGGTTTGTGGCTAGGTGTTAATTACTATTGTAACGCTGAACTCTGTGCACAACGTCCTAGTTGATATAGTAGGGATTCGGCGTTCACTAACATGACGCCAAGCCACTAACGTTGACGCACTATCCTATGACGCCATGCTTCGGGTCCATTCATGGAAAAAGTTTATCGAGGGACCTATTTATTAAAAAGAAAGTTTTTCAAAAAGGGCTAAACTACAAAATTTCAACTACTTTGCTCAACCGAATCATTTATGCCACGAGTGAGGTCACACAACCACAACCGCAACCACGGTCATCCTACACCAGATCATTCTACTTCCTTGGGTGTCACTACTCAGTGTGAAATTTGGCCCTTTTCTATGCAGTGATAGAGAAATTCACTTGTGGGTAACCGAAGGAATGGGTATGATGTAAACTGATTGTAGCTCAGCTAGTTAGGTTAGTTACCCACTTAGGTATCCTCAATTTGATACAAGTGGTCATATTTTTCTAGATTCATCATAGGATTTTTTTTTCTCGAACACGTCTTCACGTGTCTTTTTTCATAGGATTCATCATAGGATTTAACGGTACTATTATTTTACTAGTAGGTAACATGCCCATTGAGAGGTAAGTGCCTGTGTTGACATCTTCCATATTGAGCCATCAAAAACCGGTCATGGGTGTAGAGTGTGTACGTGTGTTTATAGGAATGGGTACGTCTATGTGTATACGAGCGACTATGTCTCTGTACTGTGATTTAAAAAAAAAAGAATATGCTTGCCATCTCCAAGCCTATATATATAACTTCTTCCAGATAAGAGGAATAATATAAACTACTAGTATACCTTAATGGTGGGTTTCCTTTCGTTAGGTGTTTTCTAGAAAGATGGATGAGATAATGTCAATTTGTCTCGAGCAGATTCGGTTGAGTTAAATGTTTATTTCGGTTTGTTTGGCGATGGTTGCCCCTACGTTGCCACTTAATTTCCTTGTGACTTTGTGATGATGAGAAGACTAGTGAATGAACCAGCAGTCAACTTCACCCTTGATACTAATAGTAAGTTAGCACGCAAGGCGAGTATATTAATCGCTACAGAGATTAAGAGTATGCAAATTATTGGACATGCATGTACTTGGAGATGGTTCTACTATTTATGGAAACAAGAGCACTAACCTTTGCTTAATGAAGAGCTCATAATTGAGGATCTCCTTTTCTCTCAAAAGAAGTGTTACGAGCAGAGCACTTTGACACAGGGCCACTTTGTGGAGTAGTGGAGGGAGGCCTAGCCCACTTGAGAGCTTAGTTTATACCCTCCTCTTGCAATTGCCTGACAGGAATAATCACCAGGAGTGGCAAGTTCGCGCAAGTGCAATGCTGTTTAAGGCATGTTCTTTTGCAGCCCCCATAGCTCAGCAGAGTGGTGATTCAGGGTGCCTCGCTTTTTTTTTTCCTCAAGAGAAAAAAGATGCTCGTGGGTGCATCTGTGCTGCAGCTTTGAGAATACCCATGCTCACTCTCGAGCTGCAAAAAGCAAAAAAATAAAATATGGGTTTCAACGCAAAAAAAAATGTAAATAAAGGGTTAATCAGTGGAAAGAATTCACATTAACGTTGTATTCTTCTTTATAAAAGGATGGGCAAAGAATACAACCGAAAGAACTAGCATAATCAGGCTGCCATCTTTGACACCATTATTCCTACATTAACTACCACACATTATGTCTCTAAGATTTTCTGAAGAAAAATAAAATGTCATGAACCAAAAAGAGATCGCCGGAATAGGGCCCAACAAGGGGGAACTGCCGCCGCCTAGGGCCCAAGGCCATGGCATATAGCGCGCGCCCCCGGCCGGCCGCGCCATCGTCCGTCGAACGCCGCCACGTCGGTTGCTTCAAGCAATTAAGTAAGGAATATTTAAGGAATAAAGATAGGAATAAAATAGGGAATAAATAGGTTGCTTGTAAAAGAGGAATTCCAATCTATAAGGAAACCTCTAGATCTATCTTAGCATGCAAGTCTCCCCGGACTATAAATACAAGGGGCATGTAGTCGGTTGAATCTTAAGAAGAAATAAATTAAAGGGGTAACTCCCAACAGCTCTCCAGCTCTAGGCTCTCCCTCTCCCCTCACCTCGCGCCGCCCGCCAGACCACCGCCGCCGCTGCCTGGCACGCCGCCACCAGCGCGCGCCTTGCAGGCCATCGCGCCCGCCGCCGCCGCCGCCCGCCGGCGGCGGCAGCAGCCGCCCCACGCCACCCGCCCCTCCTCTCCTTCCTTCTCTTCTTCCTCCTCTCTACTACTCCCAAACAGCCCCATCCACCGTCTACACCATCACCGCCGCCGTCAAGATCGCCGACGATCAGCAATCAGTGTCAATTCCGGTCCAATCTAGAATCGACATAAAATAAAATAAAATGCAAGTTTAGTGAAGATTCTTTGGTACACTACATACTAAGCATGTCTTCAATTAAAACCACAGTGCAAGTTTAAAAACATACAAATTTATACTATAAAGTGTGATGTGATTTGTTGTTTGGTGCTAGGTGCACACATATAGACATAGTTGAATCTCCAAAGTAGTTTCACAGCTCACTAGAGAAGTACAGCATGTATATGGCACAGGCCTCACATATATTTCAGAGTGCTCGCTTGATCTCTGAATGACGTGATCAGTTGATCTGTGTTCATCAGAGAAATTATAATAATATGGATGTAATAAAGAGCCTTTTCCTATTTTGCCAAATGTGGATTCTAGGCACTCGTTATTTCGGCCAGAACGCCCATAAATCTTCTAAAGAGAATAAATATCTTTGAGATAGATGTGGAAATTGGAATATATTGGATAATAAGGAACTTGTGTGCCGCAAGTGCCCTTATTCTATAATCCAGCAGAGTCTCCACATCCACCTGGAAGAAAATGACTGGGACTATATAACAATCTAACATGTTAATCTATGATACAGTAGCCACCGTACAAGACGATAGAGACGCTTCAACCTGAACTTTTTAAGAACTTCTGTTTGAAAGGTGTAATACATGATGATGATCCATCACACTCAGCTCGGAATGTATGTATAGCTGGCCAAACAAATAGATAAGGCTCGTCTCTTCACGTCTATAAATAGAGGCCAACGCCCTGGCCTCTTGGCAACACACACGCACATAGGGAAACTGAAGTACCTACACTTCACCATTTAGGAAGCACAAAACACCAACTGCTGATCATCATAGGTTATTAGGTTCAGCTGAGATTTGCTTCAAGTGTACTGTTAGACATGTCAAGGGTGTTGGAGCCTCTCATTGTGGGGGAAAGTGATTGGTGAGGTGCTGGACCATTTCAACCCCACGGTGAAGCTGGTGGTCACCTACAACTCCAACAAGCAGGTCTTCAACGGACATGAGTTCTTCCCTTCGGCAGTCGCCGCCAAGCCGCGTGTTGAGGTCCAAGGGGGTGACCTCAGGTCCTTCTTCACATTGGTGATGACTGACCCTGATGTTCCAGGACCTAGTGATCCATACCTGAGGGAGCACCTTCACTGGTAATTTTAATCAATGCAAGATAGTGAGATAAAGTAATCGTAATGTATAGCTTAACTCTCGGCCATGATTAGCTAGCGCTCACTGAGATTCGGGCATGCATATATTTTACAAAGCCGAGCTAGGAGTGGCATGCATCGTTTTATTATAAATGTTCCTACTATTTCAAGGCATTTATAGAATAATATATATGTAGCTAATCAGGTGTTTTTTTTTGTTGGACCACAACCTGGCGCTGGCAGGATTGTTACTGATATTCCTGGGACTACTGATGCTTCTTTTGGTAAGTCTTTTTCTTGTACATGTTGCTTTAGTTCTTTCTAGTTTTGAGGTGGGGAGAGTACAGAGCCGCACAAGGGCGAAAAATGGGTGATAAGGGTTATGGCGTACAAATCAATCACCGGTTCTCTTTGTCTTCTCCTTCCCCTCGCCACTACTTTTGTCCTCCATCTAATGCTTGCTGTGCATATATACATGCAGGGAGAGAGGTAGTGAGCTACGAGATCCCAAAGCCAAACATTGGCATCCACAGGTTCGTCTTTGTGCTGTTCCGGCAGAAGCGCCGGCAGTCGGTGAATCCGCCGTCGTCCAAGGACCGCTTCAACACCCGCAAGTTCGCTGAGGACAACGACCTCGGCCTCCCCGTCGCCGCCGTCTACTTCAACGCGCAGCGCGAGACCGCCGCCCGCCGGCGCTAACCGTACGGCTCAACGTACGAACAAGGCCAACCAACGACCCTACGTGCCTGATCTTGCAATTAGCTGGGCAGTTTTTTTCCCCTCTCAAGTCTTTATGTATGTTTGTTCAAATAAAAGGGTAGCTAAGCCTGTGACCCCATGAGCTAGCAGCTACAACCTACTCGTAGTACTTGCTGCACATTCTAGAGGAATTGTGAAGGTGACAATATGATTGGTAGGGTTGCAATGTTGACCAGGCATAGTGTGACAAGTCAAGCAATGGCCATGGGGGAGTACGTGTCGAGCGGTGAAGGAGTAGCAAAAGCAACGGCCATGCATGACTCTTGTATTACCTTGCCGACTGTTCTGTTATATATGCTGGTACATTAAGAGTGCTTTGTTTGTTTGATCTCTCACTACACAGCCTGCTGCTTATTTTTGTAATGACATCGTTTGCTTATTCATTTCTCTCTATATTATTAACATTCCCACTTTTCAACGACACGACGCGCGCGTGTGTGTGTACATAACTTGGGTGTGAACGTATCCGCGGTTGTGTGTGCAATACATGAAGCTGAAAACAAGAATGCAGCATCTAATCGAGGCCCTCCTTTTTCAAATCGTTTCAGTCGTTTTATAATACACGATCTTGCAATGCTGGTTGATTAATTGCATCTCTGCATATATGCCGTATGGACCGTCTGGCCACTAGGATCATAAGTACATTTATCTGAATAAGTTTATGAACAAATATTCCTTTGAAGAAAGATATTAATTACCTACTCAAATGCCATGTCAACTATCCTTTTCAGTTGTTCTCTTGAACAATAGTGATAAGATCTTTAATACCTGATGATACTTGATATTCGTATAATACCATATTACATTGGTCTTTGGCATGCCTCTAATTAAAGTTTTACATGTTACGTATCTTTTTTCTAGTAAAACAAGATGGTTCACTCAGGCAACTGCTGAAATTAATCTTCTCTCTACTAGGAGATAGTTGGCCTAACCCTAGTACTTTTTTCCAAATTGTAAGTCACTCCGGTCTTTCTAGTAGAAAAGCCAGAACGAACGACTTATATGGAGTAGTTAAGACCCATTTCACTCGCTAAAGAATTAATTAGTAGCGCTAGAGCCAAGTCGTTTATGCTTCACATTAGGAAGAATGGTATCAGCAGAAAAAGCAATCCTACAAGTGTGTCACTAGAATGACATAGACACCTGAGCTACTAGATGTCCGGATCTAATGCATAGAGCATAAGTTCAAAATAGATAGTCATAATACTGTAGTACCAGTCAACGCCAAGTCACAAATCAGTGGGAGCAACGCATCAAATTCCACAACGATTTGCGTGTTTGTAGGAATACCGTACCTGAGCTCGGCCATTTCGTTGCCAGTGAACAGTTCCTAGAAAATCCAGTCAAATCCTCTTCACGTGGTAATACGCAGTTCGCATGCATATAGTACGAGTACTTGGTGAACACTGCTGACCTATGGAAAGGTAACACAAAAGTTAGGTAGATGCAAAGGCAATGCAAACACAAACAGCACATGTGCTCCAAAAAGAAAGATGGCATGATAAATAGAAGTGAAAAAATGAACAGGCAGCTAGTCACGCTGAGGCAGCTGGCGATCGACCTGCTGACACAGCACTCATCTGTGTACCAGATCAAGTAGAGAGAGCTAGCGTTGCAGGCGACCAAGTGCTGGAGCCCAAGGTGGCCGCAAGACAAACATGGCGTGGGATCGGGACAAGGCACGGATTTGATAGGGTAAGTTGGTCCTTGCCACAGGACATTCCTCAGAGCCTAGCTCCACGCGAAACCCGGTAGCCCATCGACGTGTCGATGCCTGAGATCGTCTCGGCGGCCTCCCCGTCCCACCCCATCTTATTGGCGCTCGATAGGGATGGAGAGCATCGGGGGCACACCACAGCCAGATCCGTGAATTATCTACACACGAGTATGTACGAGGTGGATGCGATTTGCCTGCTGCCTTTATAATATTTCTCTGATCTATTATTTATAGTAGACAGGAACCCATTGTCGATTGGCACGTCCTGGACTCCCATGTGTGGACCGAAGAAAGACGCGTTGGGTAGAGTAGAGCTGCATCTGCATTCGTCCAGTCTCCCTCTCAGGTGCATGCATCGGAGATTCGGAGCTCAGAGTGGAGACTGCAGCAAAATCTCTACAGAGGTCCCAACCACTCCAGTGGACATGCTTCAGGCACTGCAAAGGAGCTCTGCTCTTTGAGGCCGCGATGAATCATCTGATGCAATACTGCACATGCCTTCTAGTTCTACTCCGCTTCTGGCTTCGATCAACATGATACTTTCCTCCATCCCAAATTATAAGTCGTTTGACTTTTTTGGCTCCAAGTTTGACCATTCGTCTTTATTCAAAAAAAATTTCTTGAAATATTGTCAAATTCAAGTCATTCTTTAATAACTTATATTAATAAAGAAAGCCACGGCAAAAAAAAAGTGATATTTTACACAAATTTTTGAATAATACGAAATGGTCAAACTTGTTATAAAAAAGTCAAACGACTTATAATTTGGGATGGAGGGAGTATTTGGCATGGCTGGAATATGCTACCGTGGAGCATCAGATCAGATAGGCTTGCTGCTCCAGTTAACACTTTTGTCTGTACAAAGGAAAGTGGGCAACAGCTGAGCTGTCGGCACAGGACACAAACAGTTGTACAAGCTGGAGATTTGACCATGTTTGTGTACAAGCCCATCATCATGTGTCATTGTTACCAAGTTGCCCTGAACCGCAAGTACCAGCACCGGAGCCTTTGTTCTCCTCCAACAGAACCCAGAACAGCAGCACATAGATGTCGGCTCCTGGCGGATCCGTCCATATCCATTGCACCACCAACACCATCTGTCCATCCACGACTCGTGTCCTCAGGTTCAGTACACCGTGAACAATCAGGACACTCTGCATCCTGTCAAAGGCAACAGTAGGCTGAATCTCTCATACATACCACATACCAGCTTTTGCCCAAATAATTGACCAAGGCGGCAACAGTAGGCTGAATGTCACACATACCACCACACCATCCCAGCTTTTTCCCAAATAATTGACAAAGGTGGCAACAGGAAGCTGAATCTCTCATCCCACGTCCCAGCTTTTGCCCAAAGAAAGATGTACCGTTGCCCATGTAACCTGATGTTATTTTGTACCTTAAAACCAGCGACTTGGAGAATGTCTAACCTGATGTTATTTTGTACCTTAAAACCAGCAACTTGGAGAATGTCCATAAAATTGCCTATTTCAATGGTCACGAGGTTTGTACAGATTGAGTAGAATCAGCATTCTGCTATGATCACAATACCACAGAAGACTGCACTCTGAAATGAAATGAAATGATGTTGGATGATCTGAACAAGAAAGTGATAGTTAATAGGAGGTTACATTGCAAAATAATTGCAGCTAGAAGAGGGAGTACCATGCCACAGTTATCTGCTCCAGTCACCTCCTATCACAATAATGCTATTGCTGCACTACAGGCCAGCTGTTGATGCAATGGCTCCCAGAATCCATATAGTTTGGAAGGTGATGTAGCATATGAATGCTTAAACCAAAAATACTGATGTCATCAAGCCACGAAAACATAGCAATAATCCTGCATGCTTTTGATCTTATGATTGATATCCTTGTCCACATCATTCAACCTTCCTTCGAAACGAGTCAGTCCTCGACTCGTACTTGTAGCAGCAGCATTGGACGAAAATTATTGGAAACTAACTCAAAAAAAAAAAAAAAGAACTAGACCTGACTTTGGATGAAATATAACTACAACTTCACCCGCAAAACCGAGAATAACTCCATATAGTGAGAACCAAACCATTGAATTGACCTGGCGCAATGAGAGAGAAACCAATGTTTAAATCTCTCAAGGCACCCTATCAGCATCTAAAGGCTCGATTCAACGCTACCTAAGAATTGAAAACCAATCCGCGAAGGAATCTTGTAAGAATAATCAGCTCACACCATGGCAACCAAGGCTCTGAATACCAGATGATGTAGCATATGAATGCTTAAACCAAAAAATATTGATGTCATCAAGCCACGAAAAACATAGCAATAATCCTGCATGCTTTTGACCGTATGATTGATATCCTTGTCCACATTAGAAGGTTTATTAGCATCCACATAAAAAAAGTTATATTACCATGAGGTGGGCCTCAGTGGCCACCCAGAGGGTAATGAGAAACTGAAGTAGTAAGATAGTCTGAAGGATACTATGAAATTATTAAAACGTATAATGATCTTCACAAAATCAGCTTTGCAGTCAGTAATTCTTCCTTTCACTGAACTTCCTGCATGGATAAACATTGAGAGGAAGAAATTTGAAGATTTTGGAGGAAAGACATAATATCGTTTTTCAGGCACAAAAGCATTTCTGTGTAAAACAATCTCGATATGACTGCTTTAGTTCCAAACAACTGAACATGTAGATCTCATTTTGATTTGGTGTCACGACATAAACATTAATAGCTCCTAATTGATCCTGTGTTACACACAGAAATTGAATTCTGAAGTTACTTTGCAGAAGTAAATTGTTGATCCTTCTGGCGCCACCAATTTACTATGATAGAATCAATAATGATCTGCAGAGTGTTGCAGACATTAGAAATGACCCTAAGGGAATGCAACTGACATAGCAATAACGTCTTTGCAATGAGAACCTGGTTAATGTGTGCAGCAACACAAGGGATGACCAGAAATCCAGACTCCCGAGCGGCTCCCCCAAGCTGCTCAACCACAGCAACCAGCACTGGCAACGTTTTCTACAGGAATAAGAAGAAAGCCAGCTAAAATATTTTCATGCCATAAAAGCAGAATAACAACTTCATCTTTACCTACTAGTATTGTGGAACAATTTCAATTAGATTGGAACAGATATATTTGGCCACGAACTACTAAAAAGTGGGACAACTTTGGCCCTCAACAATGTTTCAAGGTGGTTTTTACCTATATATGTATTTTCCTACAATAATAAAAATATGGTTCAATCTCTAAAAATTCGTAAATATTTCATTTCAACTTGAAAATTAACAAAACTGGTACCAATTTCCTTCTACAAATACAATCTATCTAATGGTGCTCTATTCAGAGTTACTCGGATCTTATACTTGTTCTTGTTGCTATTGTTTTATTGCTCGCAGTTACCACTGTTATTTATTTAAATTATCATTTTTGGATTTACTTTATGTTGATTGCATAATGTTGAGCCTGTCTTGTTTGAAACCTATTACCTAGTCATGCAATCAAAACAAAAAGTAAAGCAGTAGCTATGCAATGACTAAATAGGATCTATAGGTCTTGCCCCTTCTGTGATCAAGATAATGAAACTATTAATCATTTGCTAGTGGGCTGTGTCTTTGCTTTCGGCAGGTCTGGTATCTGGTTTTGCATCGGTTTGGGCTGCAGCATTTGTCCCCAGCCAGCTGAAACTCATTTCTCTAGGTGGTGGAAGAAGTCTACTGCCGTTGTTCCCCAAGGAAGCCTTGAAAAGGCCTCAATTCCTTGATTATCCTGGTGGACTGGGAGATCTGGAAGCATCGTAATGATTGTGTCTTTGATAATAGGAGACCAAGGGGTTCAGGAGGTTCTTAGGTCCATTAGCCAGTAAGGGGCTTTGGTGTTCAGCTGGGGCTTCCAAACTCCTGGAGCTTGTTGTTAGGTCGATGGCGCTGAAGCTTAATGCTTTCGGAGGCTGCTGTTGCTTTTGTTCCTTTGGGTGGCGAATCTGTTTTCTCTAGTGTCTAGGGTGAGGTGTGTGTGAGTTTTGTGTGTGTGTGTGTGTGTGTGGGGGGGGTCTTAATGAAATGACGCGCAGTTCTCCTGCGCTGTTCTAGAAAAAAAAAAGGTAGAGGAGCATGCCAGCTGTGAGGTTGGCATCACCTTTATGATCCATGTACTCAGAATCCATTAGATCCTGTTAGATTGATCCCTTGGTCTAATATAGCACATAACGATAATTTTAATAAATAATGGTCATGATGACAAGAAATAAAACACTAGAAACAGGAACAAGATCCAAATAACTATGAGTAGAGCGTCAATATATATATTATTACACTTTTAGAAAACAAATTTGGTACTAGTTTCATATTTTTTATTTAAAAAATGAATAAGTATGATTTTTAATACTTAATCATATTTGATTATTTTTAAAAACATATATAGGAAAAAACACCTTTGAAACCAGATTTATGGCAAAAGTTGTCTGGTTTTAATAGTTGATGATCATAGATACCTGGTTTTCGAGTTGGATGGCCAAAATCAGACTCAGGACTCAGGAGATAGTTCGATGGTCAAAAATAGACTTCTTACTTCCAAGAAGGTTTCCCAAGCTGCTTCTGATCCAATAACAGATGGGTGGCCATTCTTGTGGTAACTAAGCCAGCAATCGACAGAAGCACAGTAAAATATTCATTGCAAACCCCCAATTCGGTGGAAACGTGAAAACCCCTCAGAAAAGCATCCTAGGTAGTCTAGTCACCGCTATTTGAAAACATCCTAGGTGTGGTAACGGTTAGCTAGTAAATAAATCACTTGCCTTTGGCTTGCTGGTTGACTAAGCTCTGCTTTGCACATTAAGGGCATGTTTGGATGGAGGGACTAGGGACTAGAGACTAATAGGGACTAAAAATTAGTCCCTAGCCCCTCCCAAGAGTCTAGTGAAATTGAGACTAATTGGGACTAAAAATTAGTCCCTAGTCCTTATGTTTGGTTATTTAGGGACTAAATAGGACTAAAAATTAGTCCCTAGTCCCTAGTCTCATAGGGAACCAAACAGGCCCTAAGTTTGGATTATTTAAGAAAATCCCTCTAGACTACCCACCTCAAACTACATACTACACACAAATCCAAAGCATGACAGTAACAGTTGCCAACACCTTGGTCCTCAGCTAGATGCAATATCAGACAGGCCCACCATATGGTCAACAGCAGGAAGTTGATTTGTATCAATTGCAGGCTTTCAATTTATTTTAGTGATGACAAAGACTGACCTGGCTGGCCACCAAAATGACAGCTCGTGCGTACTCTTTCTTTGCAAAGACAGACTCCCCTTTCTGTTGTTCAAGGCGTGACAAGATCTCCAACATTGCAGCATTGAAAGCCAGCAGAGCAAGATGAAGCAGCCTGTGAAAAGAAATGTGCTCATGTTAGATATTAAGGTGTAGCTGAAGACAAAACAACGCTGCAGTTTATATTGGAGGCAACGAAAACAAAAGAAAAGGTCTAAGCAACACCATTGTCAAGCACGGAATCAGTTAAAAACTAAGAAGGGCAATCCCCATTAGTTCTTTTCTGTTTTATCGGGACAGGGAGTACTCAATCCTGACTGATGATTATTTAGTAAGGCTGTGAAACTGGGTAGCAAGCATTGCAATCTAGTGTGAAGCCCAGAACAAGACAGCAACAATAAGTATACAGCTAACAATCTAGTGTGAAACTACTTTAACATGACAAATGACACTGAAATGACGCTGAATAACAATGGGTAAACTTGATATATCAAACTGCCATCCATCTGTATCAGCATCTTAGCAAGTATGCCTATCAGTAAAGTCGAATGTTTTGCACCCAAAAAAAAAAAGAGAGGTACTCATGCATCACAGTGAATGTTAGGTGGAAGTTTTTTTTTTTTTTTTTGACATAAGTGTTAGGTGGAATTTGATTCCTTAGACAAATTTAGAACATAAAGATTCTCATGTAGTTGAAACAGCATAATAGTTTGATAAGGTAAATGAGAAGAATAGCAGCTCAAGGCTTCAAGCACAAGATTTGTGCAGTAATCGAAGGCAAAAAATAACAAAAACATGAGCTTTTTCATAGATAGAGAACAAGAAAAAATTGGATTAGTCTTCATCCACTCTTAAGCATTTGATTCCACATGAACATAACAGATTTACAAACATTCTCACTGTGATAAGCTTAAATGGAAAACGTACACTCCAATAGTAACGGCAACAGCAAAGGATTTTACTTGAACAGATAATATCAGTGATCTTGATCTACTTACTTGAATCCATGGGACCTGTCAAATGAAATGTTTCAGAACTAAAGTCAATAGATCTTTTTTTTTTTTTTTTTGAATACTAAAGTCAATACATCACAAGGCATGCAGACTTGCAGTATATTGATGCAACTACAGAAGCAACATAAACTAAAGCGCAACTCCAAAAATCTTTCTCACACACCAAAATGCTCACAGTTATGCTCTATTTCAACCTGAAAGTTGATTTCTGTAGTGCACTAGTGCTCTTGTTATATGATTGGATCAACACAGAGCGCAAATACTCAATAATGATAAACTTCATGCAGGATAGGTTTATGCATGCATCAGTTGCCCTCATGTACTCGCTTTGCCAAAAGGGTTGGCTAATTGGGCTGGAAACACTACATGTGCGTACCCAGAAGCATGACATGCTGAAGGGCAAATCAAGGGATCCAGATGTTACTCATTATACCAAAAAAATAAAATAAACAGTTTCCTTCACTTATTATGAATTATCATGACTACAAGCAACATTTTCTACAGAGCAAGTAAAGAACATGTCAATTGGCATATTTTTAGAAATTATTCAAATTAGAGACATACTAGGCTGAGGAGAACAGCACTTGCAACTGAAAAGCCTTGTCGATTTCCATCAACAAAATTAGCAATACCTAAATAAGAGATGCATGAATGATAATTAACATTAATAACCTGGTGTGACTGTCAAAAAGTGGAAGATATTAAAGTTTGCACACCTTTTGAGGTTTCTCGAGCAACCTGACAAAGAACAAACCATCATAAGTGCCTCCAGGAAGCTTCAGATATTTCAAGATGGCACTATAGTCTTTGAGGAAAACATGGGGATAGATGGTGAATTCAATTATTTCTTGTTTAAGAAACAGAGAGTAAATTCAAAATTAAACAGAAAAACATTATAAGAACTTAAGATAGAGGCGTTCAAATTATCCTTTCCATATTGTAGTCAGGTGATTCATGACTGATAACACATTCTACTAAAAAAATGAAGACATCGCCTAAATTGTGCTCCTAAACATCCGACAAACAAATCATGCTTACCAGATCATATTGATCATGAAAGGTAGTTATGAGACACAGAATAAGCCCTGTTGTTTTTACATCCAAAGATTAAACTAAAAGGAGATCTGTACATAATGGGTGCAGTACTATTGTATTGAGATGAAAGAGTAAGGTACGACGTGGAGTACAAAAGATATGAATAGCCACATACCTTCCCTATAATAAGAGGGATTAGAAGGCTGGTGACCAGACTTTTGAATAATTGCTCAGTAGGCAAGGAAACCCCAACACCAGTGCCAATGTATTTTGCAAGAGAAAAAGAGGTACCTGATTCCATGATCACAAAAGGAATGACCAGATTGCTCAGCATAGATTGTTTTTTTCATCTTTCAATAAATTATTATACATAGAAAAAAAAAAGGGTCACTCATAATCTAGACATCCACAGTTTAAAATTAAAGGTGTAGTTCATTTCATTAGAGCAAGCCTTTGACCAGCAATTAATTTATTAAAACTACTAGTAAAAAATTGCACAGCCGGTTTCAGGTTTTAAGTTGATTTAACTTTGTCCTGAGTAACTGAGTCAAACTTACCTAACTATTTCATTAGAACAAGCCATTTGGACAGCAACTACTTTATTAAAAGTTACTTTCGTAAAAAGCTCACCCAGTTTCAAAATTGAAGTCACTTTGGCTTTGTCCTGACTCAAATTTATTTAACTATGACCAAGTTTACTATAGAAAAATACATTTAACATTTACAATATTTTACTCTATAATCAGTTTTTTTTTTTAAACTGGATGTTCATTTACTTGTAAAACAAAAAGAACCACATGATTGCATTGTAATCACACTCGGCTTGAAACACAAGAAAAGTAACATCTTGCTGACATCAGCTGATCAGCATTTTATATCCAAGAACTTTTGCTGAAAGCTTCATAACTATAAACAACAAAGCTAAACCTGTAATACTATATTGGGTTATTTAATTACTTATGTCAGTTGTCCATAAACAAAAAATTACAGTAAAGTTTTTTTGCTTACAATTATAATGCCAAGTAAATTGGATGCAACTGTCATTGCAAGAGCAAGTGCAGAGTTACCGCCAACAAGCTGCATGGTGGTAAAAATATTTTATTAGATTGCAATGCTAGTATAGATATATGAGAAAATATGTGGTATTACATGTTAGTAGACAATAGAGATAAGTATTAAGTAGTACCTGTGTTAATGTGACTCCACTTGATAGTGTTGTTGGCATGCAGCAAAATATAGCTAACCCTGTAAGATACCAAAAGAAAACAAACTATAAGGAGCACAAAAGTATGAGTTAATCACATGGCAACAAATGGTGGATGAAAATAGAAAATCCATCATGAAAAGCAGGCATGTGCTTGACCCATTTACCTGTGATAAATTCACGAGGGAAGAACTGAATTTGCATAATAAACTGAGCAAGAAAGGGTGTAAACAGCAAAATAGATGCCTGCAATTATATACAATAATATAAGACATTACATAAAACTTACTGAGGGTGCTCCATTGATGACCAAATAGAAGTATGGGAACTCATATCCCAAAAACAACGAGAAAGGCAATTAGTAATCTTGGTAAGAGATAAATGCCAGAAAAACAATGGCATGTAATTTCCTTGAACTATGCCTTGGATCAAATGGGAGTGAGAACTTTATTCCATCATACTTATAGCTGTGCCACAGAATGATATTTAAACATGCAAATCTGACAGCCACAGAACAAACATAAGATCATACTAGTCCATATAGTCCAGCAGGCCAAGCTTCTAACGCTGCACCAAGCTCCCTGGTGCGCAGGGTCAATCCTATGTAGCCAAGAGGAAGCTATCAGCAGCAGCACATAAGTAATAGAACAGGGATTCACACGAATAGGTTAAGCAACCAAACCTGAGATAACGAATATCCCAAAAGTGCTGTACTTTGACAGGGAGTATTTGTGAGCAAGGCATCCAAGAGTAGGATCTAGGAGACCCAATATGATCCCACCGATGAGAGCTTATCAATGGGAAAGACACAATTCAGTCCATGAAAGTTCAAAACCAGAGACATTTGCTTGCTCTTGTCAAATACATAGTGATAATGTGAAAGCAATTATAGACATAGGAGTAGTCTCTACACACAGCACCTTCAACTTTTAGCCGACAGATCATATGTTTATTTACACTCAAATTTTCAACCCATCTCTCGCTAATCCACTGTGTTTTTGCTTTATATAGTAGAATTTCAG